>JADRCH010000315.1:3122844-3299027 GCA_019843965.1 Rhynchomys soricoides | reverse complement strand
TAGAGACAACTGGAGGCATGAAAAAGGAGCAGTGACTTATCCAGGGTCACAGTATTGACACCGTGAGAGTTAATGAAAACCCAGGATGGACTGCATGCCTGGCTCCCATTGGTTCTAAGAAAGCTCTTCTAAGTATATATTAGATTCTCTATAAATGATTGATGAAGATGTTTGGTCACTGTTGCATAATGGAAAGATCTCCATTCTAATCCAATTCTGTCCCAACTCATGTGTGTCCTTAAGTGAGTCCCTTCCTAAGGCTGGTGTGGTGGCACATGCTTACACAGAACTCTGGAGCTGAGGAAGGAAGAAATACTTCAGGTTTGAAGCCAGTCTGGGCTCCATACTAATACATGGTCTCAAAAAAGAAATCTAAAGCTGGGCAGTGGTGGCACATGCCTTTGATCCCAGCACTTGGGAGGCAGATGCAGTTGGATCTGAGTTCAAGGCTAGCCTGGTCTACAGAGTGAGTCCCAGGACAGCCAGAGAAACCCACAGTACACAGAAAAACCCTGTCTTGAAAAGCAAAAAAAAAAAAAAAAAAAAATCAAAACAAAATAGAAATGGGGGGTGGGGAGAAGAAGGGAAGGAAGGAGAGAAGGGAAGACAGAGACAGAGAGACAGAGAGAAGGATATATAGATGGGGGGGAGAGAGGATAAAATCTCCAACTCCTCATGCTTTTTTTTTATGTATCATATACCAGGCAGTCCTCAAACTTCTGTGTTGCTGAGGATTAGCTTGGACTTCTACCTCCTGAGTACTGGAATTGTGAAAATGTGCTACCATATTCAGTTTATGCAGTGCTGGGGATTGAATCCAGGGCTTTGTACACATTAGGCAAGCATTCTACCAATTGAGCTGCGTCCCCAGCCTTCCGTTTCCTTTAGCTCCAAAACAATAAGTGGGGCCCAAAGGATTAGATACTTGGAGCTGGGACAGATCTTGGATTTCTGTTTCTGCATGTATCCACCTTTCCCGAGTTACCCAAGGAGGGCCCATAAGCACCCGGACCCCAGTGACTCCCAGCCTTTTGCCTCATCTGTCTACCCTCAGAGACTCTGAGAATGCTCCAGAAACAGATGCATAAAGCTTACTGCTGCAAGGCAGAGAGACACAGAAAAGTATACTTCCCTAGTGGACAGCTGCTTGATCGTGTGTGTGCCAAGTATGTCCATGGCGCCACCTTATTCCTCTACACGTTCCAGAGACTCTTCGTTTCAATGTGTAGTATTTTTTCTCCTCATGCAGGCTAGCTCCACTACCACTTCTTGTTGCTGCTGGCCCCAACTAAAGTGATCAGAGCACCAGTACCCCCCACCCCCACCCCCGCTCAGGGGTCCTTCCCATTCCTGTCCATCAGAGTCCATTTCCCTTAGTGATGCTCCTCATCTGCCATACTTGGGATACTATTTTGAGAAGCAGGGTTTACACAGCTCCAGCTACACCAGTGGTTCTCAATCTTCCTGGTGCTATGACCCTTTAATACAGCACCTCATATTGTGGTGAACCAAACCACACAATTATTCCATTGCTACTTCAGAACTATAATGTTGTTACTGTTATGAATCGTGATATAAATGTCTGATATGCAGGATATCTGATATTCGACCCCAATGAGGTTGCACGTCACATGTTGAGAACTGCTGATCTACACTGTTCTTTTCCTCCAAGATGTTCAGATCCTCCTTTGCTTCCTGAGGCTGTTGATCAGCTCTGAGTAGCCGGGCCTTCCCCATCATGCCTAGTTGGGTCAGAAGCAGAACAGTGACTCACCTTTCTAGAACAAGTGGGCTTGCTAATAACATAGCTAGTCTTTGTGGTGTGGGGAAGAGCTCCAGGCCCAACCGCATAAAGGCTGGGCTCTAGCCCCAGCTCACATAGTGACTTGAGCTATCCCTGGCCTGGGCCTGTTTGGTGCCTTCAGGTTTGCAATTTGCAAAAAGAGGAAATGGGTCTCTCAGCCTGCAATCAACTAACTGTAATAATCTTCTGCCTTTACAGACTGCTTGGGAGTTTCGTTTTCATCCTTGGATCTCATTTGATCCTTCCAACAAGGTGATTCCATCTAAAAAGGAGAAAGCTTAGGTTCCCAAGGAAGCAATTTACACAAGTCACACAGCAAGTCAAAAGTGGAGGCCGGGCTATAGCTCTGGAATCCTACTCTGGTCCTTTGTTCTCTTTGAAAGCTCCGGTGTGAGGATCAAGGCAACGAGGGGGTTGTGCTTTGCAAACAATAAAAGGTTCACAGAAAGATGAGTGGACAGCCCCGTTACTACACTCTACTGTTATCTTTGCTCAGGCGCCCCCGCGCGTCCAACGTGAGGCCCTCATCGCGCAGGCGCCTTTTTGGTGTTTACCGAGGCGGAGAGGCTCGCATTTGCGCGTGCGCTTTCCTGTGAGCACGCCCCCAAGCTCCCGATGGACTAGCAGCGGCCCTGCAGCCCCCTAGTGGTTGTGGCCGCTCGGCCACTTCGGCCCCCTGGGGTTTCTCTCGGGTGTAGGCGTCTTCTTTGCCTTAGAGCAGCGAGAGGCAGGGAGGCCGCCGCCCCGTGAAGCTTTATTTGACCACTTACCGTGGTCGGACCAAGCGCCAGTGGGTTGGAGGGTAGAGGCTTGGGCGTTGTGCTTCGCCCTACTAAAAACTACTTTTCCGGAAAGTCGGAGAATGAGGTCGCAGAAGGGCATATTGGGAGTTAGCGTTTGGAGACAGGAGGTCTTCTGCGGGATGTCAAGGCAGTGAGGAGGTGGAGCCTTGGCTCTAAACCAGGGCTGGTTGGTTCTAAGGACGCATAAATTACACAGTAGCTAACTTGTATCTTAGAACACTAAGTTGTCTGCAATTGCCCCACCGCTGGTCAGCACTCAGATCACCACTGGCTTGGACTCTTCTATCGTGCTGCTGTCAAATCCAGACAGTGTGTGTGTGTGTGTACCAAGTGCTGCCATTACAGGTCTGTGTCAATATGCCTAGCTTAATTAAGAAGAGCTTTGTGCAATGATAAAAATGTTCACTACTTTCACAGTCCAATACCGTTGCCACTAATGTGTGACTACTTGATACTTGGCTAAATGCCATGTAAGAATTAAAAATTTTAGGCAGCCTTGGCGTCTCAGGAGTTGGAGATGGGAAGGACATGAGGTTAGACTGGGCTCCATGGTGGAACTTCAGTGGTAAAAGTGTTTGCCTAGCAGACAGGAGGCCCTGAATTTGATACAAATGACACATACCACCCTAATTGAATGCCATTTTAAACGAAACTAGTTTTAACTAATGTAAACAGCTACTTTGTGGCTAGGGCTACTTTGTTGGACAGTTCCACAAATTAAATCTGTTGCTGTCTTCAACATAATGGTCTCACCTTGCTTTGTGAGGATCACATTTCAGTTTCTTCCTGTCTACTCACTTCCTTCTTCCTCCATTGTTTGTCCCTTGCAACCTAAAAATTAGGTTGGATTGTAAAAATTTTCCCTGTTGTTCATTAGGCTGGAATAACAGGCACGGAAAAAGCCAGCTGTAAAATTAACAGGAAATAATATTTTCACAAGGACATACTGCAGCTATAAAAATGTTATAATGACCTCCTGCTTTGAGTAACAATTTATTTCTTACCAACCCAGCAGGCTTGTTTTCTGAAATCATAGGCTATCTGGAACTTTGCTATTTGAAATGATATGAACAAAATGGAGAGTCTTGCCTGCGGGATCTGAGCCACTGAATGGACTTGGGTACAGAGATCCACATAAAGGGCTTCTGATCCTGGTACAACAGTAGTCCTCAACCTTCCTGATGTTACAACCCTTTGATACATTTCCTCCTGTTGTGGTGGCCCCTAACCAAAAATTATTTTCATTGCTACTTTGTAACTGTAATTTTGCTACTTTTTTTTTTTTTTTAAAAAAGATTTATTTTACATATATGAGTACACTGTAGCTGTCTTCAGACACACCAGAAGAGGGCGCCGGATCCCATTACAGATGGTTGTGAGCCACCACGTGGTTGCTGGGAATTGAACTCAGGACCTCTGGAAGAGCAGTCAGTGCTCTTAACTGATGATCCATCTCTCCAACCCAATTTTGCTACTCTTAGGAATTTAAGGAAGCAAGATGCTGGGTCTATTGGCAGTGCAGACTATATTGCGTCTTTCAGACTGTGTTGCTTAAATCTCACCGGACAACCAGACTCAATTGGCTGAGGCTGGGATAGGTGACTGGGGTTACTGGGCTATGCAGCCAAAAAAACCGTGAGGTGTGCTGTCCATTGTGCTGGGGCTGCCTGATGCTTTGAATCAAAATTCCAGAAATAATAATAATAATAATAATAATAATAATAATAATAATAATAATAATAAAGCCAAAGCTATGTTAAACATTCTAACAAGCTGAATAACTGATAAAAACTTAAATGATCATGGATAGGTGGAATGATGCCGGTCTAGAGCTAAATTATCTTGAACTATCTTTAAGCCCTTAAATAGCCATTTATTGCCCACATTTGTATTTGACATGACACCCTTGTGGCTGTCACGTAAAGTCCTCTTTGGAATGTATAAACATGTGTCTAGCTTTTACCAACCTGTTGGCCAAGAATTGCCGTTAGGTAGCCTGAGGCCTGTAACAGGTATTGCTCTACTTTGCTGTAACCTGACCGCCTGATGTTCTACTAATACATCTGAACAGTGTCATGGCTTGTCATTTTGCTCTGCTACTATCAAAATTTCATACTGTTATTACTTTGGAGCACAGTATTTGGGGTAACCGTCTCTGTGTTCTCTGGGCCATTACACTCCTATTTGGCTCCAGAATAAACTCTCTCTTAGTTGCTGTGAGGTGAGATCTGTGTTTTTGTGTTGACATTGTGCTGCTGGTGAGCAACGTGCTATGTGCACTGCAGCAGGCATGTGCAGTGTACTTCAGACATCCGCCAGCCACTTTCTGGTGTTTCTGGCAGAGCCACTGTAGCAGCCCACTCCATTATGTAACTGGTCCCTGGGTCCTGAGCTCTTCCAAAGGCTTATTGCTGTTCTCTGGGTCTGTGCCTTTGGCTTCAGATTGATTTTATCCTTGGGGTAGAAAAGTGAAAAGAGTCTGACCAAAGCCTGTAGCAGGAATGGCAGGGCCACCTCTAGGTAAACACTTGAGGGGGAGGGGGGAGGCACAAAAGCATCTCTTGCAGGAAGACCTAATTGAAGACTGCCTGAGAGACCAAGGATTGCTGGTGCAGACAATGCCAGCCAATCAGGAACTGCTATTTAGAAGAGATGTTTTCTTAGAACCAATGGGGCGTGGGGTGGAGAATATTAAAGGAGCTTTGCAGCAGTGCTCAGATGAGCGTGTTGCTGTTTTTCTCACCTGCTCCCAGAGTCTGTGTTGCATCACCTCACCTCTAACCACCAAGGGCAGGTAGGGTCAGGTGGTGAGTAGTCCAAGGCACAGGCAACAAAAGCCTGTGATGAAAACTCCATCTCATAATGTGTCTCTTCTCAAATGTGGTCCTCATGAGCTATACCGTGTATTTGGGTTTGAGTATGTCCTACATACAGTGCTGTTGGTCTACATTTAGATCTTCCTGATGGTCCACAGGCAGCTTCAGCACACCAAGCTAATGACCATGCAAGAGCCACCCTCCGGGTAAAGATCTGTGGGGCTAAGTCATTGGGGGGTGACTGTGGGGTCATGTTAGTGAATGCCATCAGTTTTATCCAACCCTCTCCTCCTTATCAGCCAGTTCAGGCTGAGGACAAATGACGGCAATGGACATAGCCATTCTCTAGTCACATGCCGATGCAATGTCAGTTCCACAGTTTATGACAGCTTGGGTAGAGAGCGCAACTATTTTACAAAATCACCTATATGCATATGCCAGATAGAGGTCAAGAGTAGGAACGGACAGATGGACAGGATGTGACACAGCCTTCTCTCCGTGTGGCCTATGACCTCAGCTGTGGTCTCCTCCAGAAGGCACAAACCCACAATAAATGAAAAGACGAGGCATGTGTGGCTGATACACACTGTGAACCATCAGTTACTTTTCCCATTGCCATGATTAAACACCCCCAAAAAGCAAAAAAGAGGAGAAGGTGTTTATTTCGGCTTACAGTTTGAGATATGGTCCATGATGGCAGGGAAATCATTCAGGGAGAAGTGTGAGGCTGAGGGCACAATCACAGAAGCATAGAGCGATGATTGTTTGTGTCCAGTTCACTTTTTATTCAGTCGGTGACCCCAGTCCGTGGAAAAGTACTGCTCATGTTAGGGTGGTCCTGCCCACCTCAATTAACCTAACCAAACATGCCCAGGGACTTGTTTTCCTGGTGATTCTAAGTCCCATCAAGTTAGCATTCGTGATAAATTGTCAGTTTACCTCAGGGAACATGTGGTTCTGTTTGTACTTCCCTGGAAATGCACATAGCAAGCTGATAGGTATGTTTGATAAGAAGGCTCCAAGAGCTGTGCAGTATTTTAATGGTTCTATGTAGCTCTTCTTGCTGTGGGGATGATGTTGACAGCCTGAATGGATTCTGAAAGACTGTTTTTTTCTTCTTCTAAGAATCTGCATCTTTTATGGTAGAAAATGAAAGTATTTTACTGCAGAACACTGTAAAGTATTATAATGCAAATATTTTGAAACCTAGTAGCAACAGAAATAAAAAAAGTTGGTTATATTAAAAATGTGCACTTGCTCTTAGGAGGGTAGCCTGGAAAAGTATTAATTCTTCATCAAGAAACTGATGTTTTGTCCGGTTTTTGAAGACAATCTCACCCTGGCCTGGAATGATGTTGAATTTATGATTCTCCTGCCTCTACGTCTCAAGTAGAATTTACTTACAGGCATGTGTTAGCACTCACAGCTTGGTTTTTTATTTGTTTGTTTGTTTGTTTGTCTTGTTTTGTTTTGAAACAGAGTCTCATTATGTAGCCCTAGTTGACTGGAACTCATTACGTAGACCAAGCTGGCCTTAAACTCTGAGATCCTCCAGAAAAGTAGGAATAGTAATTGATGCATTGTCTTTCACAATGGATACATGCATTGTCGTTTTGTTTATTGTGGGTTTGTACCTTTTCCTGGAAGAGGCCACAGCTGAAGTCATAGGCCACATTGAGAGCATATCTACCTGCCTCAGTCCGGAATTAAAGGCATATGCTACAATGCCAAGCATCTCAACTTTAAAAAAATTATTTATTTTTATTGTATGTGTGTGGGTGTACCATGAATGTATGTGAGGAAGAAAGAAGAGGGTATCAGATCCCCTGGATCTGGAGTTACAAGCATTGTGAACTATCATGTGTGTGCTGGGAATCAAACCCTGGCCCTAACCCCATCCCCACCATTTTATTTTTTAATATTTAAAAAAAAAATGGTTTCATTATGTGGCCCTGGCCGCTCTTGAATTTGTGAACTCCTCTGCCTCCCAAGTGCTGCAAGAACAGAGGTGGGTATAATACCATGTCTAGAAGTTAACTTCATTAGGCAATGGTGTTTGCTTTGAAATGGGATCTTGCTATGTAGCCCAGGCTGGCCTTTCACTTTGTAGACTAGACTTGCCTCATTCTTGTGATAATTCTCTTACCTCTGCTGTATAAGTGCTGGGATTATAGGCAAGTGCCATCACAAGGGGCTTAGATTTGTCTGACTGGCTAGGATAGCCTAAAACATTGACATCCACTAGGTTCTGTCTTGTTCCATTACGCTTCTGCACATTCTCTTTGGATGACCTCATTTACTTCCATTCATCTGCATAGGACTCCCAGACCCCAGACTCAAGCCTTTCTCCAATACTGATGACATCTTCAGGTCTACCCACAAGTTCCTCTGTGTATTTAAAACTCTCCTTTTGGCTGACCTTTTCTTTGGTTGGAGGAAGACCAACATTCATTGCTGTGATCTGCTACTGACCACCTCTGGCTATGGGATGGGTGGCACACACCCCTCGCCAATAACAGGTAGCTTTTCACCGTTGCATTCAAACTGTAGTATTCAGATATCTGATCAATGTCGTAAGACCTAGAAAGCCTGTGTGTAGCTGGAGGAGGGCATGAGTAGGGATGAGAGCTTTGTTTTGATTCTCCCTCGTTTTTCTCTTGCTTCAGATCAAAGCCAGGGTCTTGTGCATGCTAGGCAGGTGCTCTGCCCCAGCTCTCCGCACCCCCAGCTCTCTCTAACATGTCTTTAAACCAAATACACTCAAACAACTTAAGAATTTGACTTACTTGTCAAGCACCCTCTTGTCACTTGATCTCATTCCACTGCTACTGTATTTCGTTGGAGCAGATCTGTATTCCTCGTACCTATATAGCCTCGACCCCATTTCTACAGTAATATGGGGTCACCTTCCTCTTCAATATGGGGTCACCTTCCTCTTCCTTGCCCATTTTATAGCATTAGCCACTATGGAATGATGCTGAAATTTCAAGTTTTTCCCTGTGGAGGGAAGAGACAAGAAGTTTCTGTTCATCTGTTCTTGAACAGTCTTCCCTTTAAAGGACTGGTCAGTCCTGAGTGCACACACTGTTCTAGGGTGTGAATGTAGACATCACCCTAAAGTCATGCTGGAGCCCATTACCCAACAAGAGTATTAAGAGCTGGCAGCATTTAGAAAGTAAGTCATGGGGCTGGAGGGATGGCTCAGTGGTTAAGAGCACTGACTGTTCTTCCAAAGGTCCTGAGTTCAATTCCCAGCAACCACATGGTGGCTCACAACCATCTGTAATGGGATCTGATACCCTATTCTGGTGTGTCTGAAGATAGCTATGGTGTACTCATATAAAATAATAAATAAATAAATCTTAAAGAAAGTCATGTGGGCTCCAGCCTTGTAGGTGGAACTAGTGCCATTGTATGAGAGATTTGAGGCCAGACAGTGCAGCATATGATATCCCAGATCTGGGGAGGTGTGGTCAATTTGAGGCCAGCTTATCTCTGAGGGTAAAAAGGTGGGTGGGTCAGGAATATAACTCAGTGGTAGAGTACAGGGATTAAAGACATGTGCCACTACTGCCTGTCTTTGAAATAAAAATTTAAGGGTGTGGCTCATTAGTCAGCTTCCCTGCGCCCCAGCATATGACTCCACAGCCATTCTCATAGAGGGACCACTAACTGGATACAGAGGTCTAATTTTTTTTTTTCAAAATAAATAAATAAATAAATACTTAAGAGAGCTGGAAGTATGGCACCACACTCTTTGAATCCTCTACCATCCAAAGATGACAAAACTGGTTTAAAATTTCAAGCAGTATTTTGTGAACCCAACAGGCATTAGGCATGCTGAAAAGATGGCTCAGTGGTTAAGAGCAGATAATGTCTGAGGCACTAGCTGAGGACATGAGTCAGTTTCCCGGCACCCACATTAACTGTAAGACTGCCTGTAACTTTAATTCCATGGGTTCTGATACCTCTAGACTTCGTAGGCACCGCACTCATGCGCGCGTGCGCACACACACACACACACACACACACACACACACACACACGATTGAAAATAAATCTTTTAAAATTATTAGGAAACTTGTCCCCAACATGACTTCTTACTTAAAGATGCAGCACACTGCGTAGGACTGGGGGATGGGCAGGCTGTTGTCACAGAAGCCTTAGCTGTGTGCAAGCTCCAGGAAATACTCTTGAATATAATGCGTGAGCAGAGGCAGACTTCCAGCAGGAATACTAGGCACAATACAGTGCAAAGGCGGGGGGTATCCAAGACAGACGCGTAGGGGACTAAGGCCAGTTCTTAGTGTTCTGAGACAGGGTCTTGTTATGTAACCAAAGATGGCTTGGAACTCATTATGTACCCCAGGCTGGCATTAGTGCCGGGATTACAGACATGAGCCATTATGTTCAGCTTCACTGTGGCTTCAAAGAACAACGGATACACTCTCCTGGGGTGTCACTTGCCTTTATTGTTTTTCAAGTCCTGTAACAGACCCCCATCAGTATCTCAAGACTTGTCACCTCCAGGGCCTGAAGGGCTGCTTGATATTGCCCACTGTCCCCCGGTTTATTTCCTAGGGATAACCAGGTCTGCCTTCACTAATTGAGGACAGGGCCTCCTGAACCTTCCTCAGTATATCACATTGTAAGGCTGTCACACTGAATCTCTCCTGTCATTCTTTACCACAGCCTGTATCTGCAGAATTCTTTGCTAGAGACAATTTCATTACAATTCCCTGTGAGCCCAGATTCACTGTCAAATGTACTTACAAGAGATGTTTGTGCTGTCCAAGAGAGGGAGCAGTTAGGCCCTGAGTCAGAACACTGGCTACCTCAAATACCTACTACATACAGCTGCGGACAAGGAAGCCCCTTCTCTCCTCTGAGCCTGGGGTTTTCCAGATAAATGGTACCTTTTCTTAGAGCCCTAAATTTTGCTACCAACGGACCTCTACATCTTGCTCCTCCCACAGTTCTGCTTCCTGTCCTAACAACTCTGAAGCGCTGGACCTTGAATCTAGGCTCTCTCGCAGGTTTCGACAGAACCCTACGGCTGAGCTACTCCCACCGCCTGCTTGCATCGGTAATTTTCATGTCATCAGACCTGTTCACTTGTTCTTTCCGGGGCTTAAGAGTCCTTTAGTCTCCTTTCCCTTTGGGTAAGATCCCTCATAAGTTGATCCCTCATAAACCCCACACAGTGCGGCTCCTTCAGGCAGTCTTTTCTGTTAGACTGCTTGTGCTTGGTGCTTGCCCCTGTACAGCCCAGGGGTGGTGGCAGGGTCTCCCCTTCCGGGAACTTTAGTGTGTCCTGCATCCTCAGCTTCTCACACTGGTTCAGGCTCTGGAAGGTTAAGGAAGGTGATCCCGAGGCCCCGCCCTGGACCAGCCCACAGGCGTCAGGGAGGTTGCGATCCCTGCAGCTTACTCCGGGGACAGAAACGCGTTCCTGTGGGGCTGAAGGTTTTGGCCGTGCCGCAGCAGCACCTGCTTTGAGGTGTCCAGATCTCCCCGACAAACGCGCTTGGTACAGCCCGGGGATTCCCCGCCGCTGCCGGCCTGACGTCATGGAGTCCCCGAGAGGCCCCGCCCCTCCCGCCCCGCTTGGGATGGAGCTGTGCGCGGCCGCTAGGGACTCGGCGGCCATGGCGGGACCCGGCGCCCCTAGCGATCCCCGGGCGCCCGCCGCCGTCTGGAAGCGCCACATCGTGAGGCAGTTGCGGCATCGGGACCGCACGCAAAAGGCGATCTTCCTGGAGCTAGTGCCGGCTTGTGAGTGCGTCCCCGGGGGCTCAGGGATGACTGGCTTTGAGGAGGTGGGGCTCCCTGTTCGGGGAGAGGGCTTGTCCTGCCGCTCGACTTTTGACTCAGGGCAGCGGCGCCGACTCGTTTCCCGAGGGCCTTGCATCTTGAAACCTGTTACGCCCATCTCCGGACAGGCAGAGTCCTTGCCTGCCGTTTCCAGCCCAGGTGCTGCTTAGTCCTCAAGACTCAGCTCTGCCTCCCTTGAGCATTCTCAGTGCTGGTTTTGTCAAGTGCCCCTTTCAGGCGGTCCCCAGGGCAGGGCCTGGTCAGTCCGTTTGGTCCCAGAGTCCCGTTAAGGAAGGCAGGCGTGGCCAGAGCAGCCATGGTAGCTGAAAGAAGGAGCGAAAAGTCTCTGGTACGTTCTGCAACGGATAGGTTATCCTGGCTTACGTTCGTGGAGCCCCTCAGTGCCTAGCGGATCATAGCTCGAATGGGGTCCCGGGTTTCTTTAGGTTGCTTGTCGCGCCAGCGGAAGTTAAACTCTTATGTGGTTATTTCTGGGCAGTTTGGGCAGGAGGAGGTGTGTGTACTCCATCTGAGGAACACTGTAGTGCATCTGTATTTACTGCCTTTTGGTCAACTGTAACTGTTTGAGGCTGAAAGTCTAACCATATTCCCTACTGCTTCCTCACTTGGTGCTAATTTTGATGCACCCACTCAAACTTTTTTCCCTTGAAACATTGTAAGGGCTGGCCCTCTCTTGGGGTTGTATACCTCTACCTCCAGACAGCCTCACTTTTCCAATTGCTCTGATGGGGGACTATCCGTTTGAGGGAAGGACCACCTGGAGAACTGTACGGGAGCAGCAAGACTGGGGGCCTTGAGAGACCCAGGTCTGTAGTTTTGGGTAATTCAAGTCCTTTACCTCAGATTTCTTACTTGCAAATGAGGCACATTGTGACCTTGTATGTTGGGGTAGGGATGCTTGAAATGCATTGGGGTCTAGGGTAAAGTTTTGAGAATAAGTCGGGGTCCAGGAACCTCAGTCACCTTGACAGTGAAGGAAGGGAGATGAGGATCTGACCTGAGTTTAGCAGTCCCGGTCTGCCTGGAACTGGTAAAAAAAAAAAAGGCAGGAAGGGATGTGGATGAGGGGTCAAAGGTCTAACCTCCTAACTTGGGAAGATCTGTTAGATAATTGCTCAAGGACTTTCAATGTTGACCTGGAGGAAGCTTTGGGGTGGAAGTGAGAATTACTTCATTGTAAACCTTGAGGCCTGAGGGGAAGTGACTTGCTGGAGGCCATACACAGGTGGTTTTGTTTGTTTCAACTCCCTCTGGATCCAGACTTTGTCTCTGGAAGAGGTGCATTAATCCCAAGCTCCTTGCTTTCCTTGTGTCTCTCTTCAAGTGCTACCTAGCCATGTTTGTCCCCAGCTTTGGTGGTCTTCCTGTCCTTGTCTCCTGGATGGGCTTGTGGGCCTGTGCTGTGAAGAGGCTTTGCCAGACACTGATATCCCCCAGGAAGGGGCAGAGCCCAGCCTCCAGAGGTTTTCCTATTCCCAGGATCCCTGGGCTCTTGCAACCATTTCAGGGAAAGGTAACTTGTATGTGAGGAGTTTGCTGGCA
The DNA here is from genome assembly GCA_019843965.1 of Rhynchomys soricoides. Taxonomy (NCBI): domain Eukaryota; kingdom Metazoa; phylum Chordata; class Mammalia; order Rodentia; family Muridae; genus Rhynchomys; species Rhynchomys soricoides. The sequence goes on along the minus strand of JADRCH010000315.1, from coordinate 3,286,227 downwards.
AGTGGCTGTCTTTGCCACCGGCTCACCCTTTTGTATCCCCAGATAACCATCTCTTAGAGAAGGCCGAACTGCTAGCCAAGTTCTCAGAAAAGTTGAAGCCAAAGGATGTCATCCCCACCCCACATCAGGACTTGAGGTGAGTTGTCTGTGAGTGATCAGAGCTGCTTGTGCCTGCCTCTTTGCGGTACTCAGCCTGGCACCTCATCAGCTTGTAGCTACTGGGGATGTGAGATGGGGCAGTAGAGAGCCTCTTGAGTCCTCCCCAAGATGGCTGCTTAATATCTTTCCCCCTGCCTCTTCTCTGTGCATTTGCCTCCTGTCCAATCCTATTCTTTTATCTCTCCTTTCTGAGTCTTGTTCCTCTTCCTGTTTCTTACCTGATAACTTCAGAAAGAGGCTTGATACCTACTCTAAAGGGCCGGAAATGGGTTGGAGACAGAACCAATAAGAGGATGCAGTCTAGGTAGGCTGGAAATGAACTTGAATTCCTGCCTCTACCTCTCTGGTTGGGATTACAGGTGTGTGCCACCTTATCAACCAGGCTCTCCTTTGTCTGTTTATGTGCTACTTGTATGTGCATCTGTGGAAGCCAGAGGTTGACATGTGTCTTCCTTAATTATGTTTCACCTTAGTTTTTAAAACAAGGTCTTACACTGAACCTATAGCTAGCAGATTCAACTTTCTCAGCTCTTGGCAAAAGTGTGCCAAGTTCTTTAATGTAGGTGCTGGGGCCCAAACTCAGGTCCCCACTCTTGTGTATCGAGGGAAACATCTTTCCAACTCTGAGCTATTTTTAACAGGTTCTCATTATGTAGCCCAGGCTGTCCTTGGTCACAGAATACTGTTTTGGCTTCCAGGGTTCTGGGAAAGCAAGTGTTATTGTGCTAGTGGGCACTTCTTGAGGAGTGTCACCAGCAGGGGTCCAAGGTCTGGACCATCCTAGAGCTGAGGGGTCATGGATAGCTTATTTCTAAGACTGCTCTTTGATTGGCTTCCACCTACCCCAAGAAAAAGCAAATGGCTCCTCAAACTTTTTATGGGGGCACTCTTAGGGTATACTTTGGGCACTGGGAGAGAGGAGGGGCTATGAATTTTTCTTATTGGTTGTCAGGGAGGAGGTCTCAGGGACAGGCTCTGACCAAGTCTCATCACCAGCCTCTCTGAGGGTGAAGTGGCAGCAGGAGAAGAAGGGGCTTCAGCTGGTCTGTGGTGAGGTAAGCAGGGTGGGGTCTGAGAATGTTAGGGTAGGGAGAGATGGTCCGCAGAAGGCAGACAGTGAGTGGTACAGGGTTTTGCTGCATTATCTCAGTCAGTCCTCCATAACTTTAGAGTTGCAGAGGAGTATATTGGGGCTTAGAGTTGTGGACCCTGGACTCGAACCTTTACCCACACAAATCTACTTTCCTGATTTCTTCATTCACTCTTTCAACAACTATTTATTGACAATCCAAAGAACAGGGAGTGTGTCCATAAACAAGACCTGGTCCTGTGAGTTTCCATGGAGACTGCAATGAGCCAGTAATCACAAGTCATTATAGCATGCCTCCTCGCCTGCCCAACACAAGATGGGAGCGGGCTATGAAGATGTTTGAGGGCCTCTCCCCAGTGTGCTTCGTGGTTATAATTTGACAGTGGTGTGACGTTATCACGAACAGATTTATGTAACTGTCACGATATTGTAGTGCTTGTTTACAAGAGCTCTTTCATGACACCTCTTTTCTGTCACAACGAAACATCTCTAGTCCCTGGCAACCACTAGTTTGTTTCTACCTCTACCTATCATTTGAACTTTGAAAGCAAGTGACAGGTGAGAGGACTGGAGATGGCAATTGGCTTTCTTGGTGTTGAAAACGATGAGCTGGAGTGGTGGAGGCAGATGTCTGTGAGTTCAAGGCTAGCCTGGTCTACAAAGTGAATTCCAGGACAGCCAAGGAACCTTGTCTTGAAAAAACAAACAAACAGAACAAAACAAAGATAAACCATGCTATAATTGGGTATGAAGGAATGGGTGCTCCACCTGCCTGCATAGGGTCCCTCTCCAGGCCTTGCCTCTCGCATGAGTTGTGTCAGGGTAGATGAGCAGCACTGGCTTGCTCCTTAGGCCCTGAGGAGAAAGAATTTGGAACAAGTTAGTAAGAAGTGTCCCTAGCTGCCATCAGTTTCTGAGCCACAGGTGTTTATCCTGATCTTCTCCACACTGGTGGGCACAGCTTTACCCTGGGATCAGTTCCTCACCAGGGCAAGGTTGTGCTCACCGATGGGGCTGAATCCCTGTAGCCTTCTCAGTTCTTAGCTCTCAGCTGAAGGAATGCTGAGCTATCCTCAACCCAGGGCTCTAGGACTGAGTCTGGCTTCTGATCTCCCGTGTTCTTGTTCTTAGTCTTGTGTGCTTCTCTTCTGAGGGCTGCCCACATAGGGCAGTGGTAGGGGATGGGCTAGGAAGCCAGATGTTGGGAGATGGGAAATAGAACTCACATCCCTTCACCCCCTAAGTACATGGAGCTTAATGTGGCCTGGGTTCAAGTAATCAGGTCTGCCATTTAGCTGTGTAACTTTGGGTGAATCACTTAAAGGTTGTCGGCTCATGAGTAAAATGAAAATGGAAGTGCTTCCTTTGGTGCTACAGAGACTGAGTCAGTGTGTGTAGAGTGCTTGGGGCAAGGTATGACAAGTGCCAGTTAATAGTCTGCCATTATTGTAAGTTCCTAATAGTAGTTATGGGTTACCTTGTGATAGGAAAGCACTCCCCTGCCATTTTATATGTATGGAAATGGAGCAGGTTCCTCTTGCTGCAGGTTAAATATCTACCGCAGAGTCACCGAAAAAATAAAGGACATCGCTAGTACTGACATGTAGGGGTCAGACTTTAGAGCCCTGGGTCTGAGAATTATCCCATGAAGCTGCAGGGCATCCTTATGCAAGATCCAAACTTATCTCAGCCCGGGCTTCCTTGTCAGGAACCGGGCAACCGGGTGGTGGCTGGCTAAGTTCACCCTGCAAAAGCATGCCACCACCTGTCCTTCCCAGATGGCCTACCAGGTGGTGAAGAAGAGCGCAGCCCTAGACACCCTGCAGTCACAGTTGGAAGAGCGGCAGGGCAGGTGAGAGGAGGGTTGGGCTTGGTCTCTACCCTAGGCAAGGGCATGGGAAGGACCCCTAAAGCTTTCCCCTAGTCTCCAAGCAATCGCTAGACCTGTGTGTGGTTGGGGGTTAGAGGAGACACCGGCTGATGTTTATTCTGCAGGCTGGAAGCCCTGCAGGCCTGCGTGGTGCAGTTGGAGGAGGCGCGGGCTCAGCAGTCCCGGCAGCTGGAGGAACGGCAATCTGAGAACGCGGCGCAGAGAGAAGCCTATGAGACGCTGCGCGAGCAAGCTACGCACCAGGAGGCGGCACTGCGCAGGCTCCAGGAAGAGGCACGCGACTTGTTAGAGCTGCTTGTGCAGCGTAAGGCGCGCGCCGCCGCCGAGCGCAATCTACGTAATGAGCGTAGAGAGAGGTGAAAACTCTGGGCCACGCCTCTGGGGAGGCAATCTGGACCTAGCCTGGTTAAAAGGTTTGCGGAGGGGAGCGAGTGTGGGAGAGGTCAGGGCCTCCCACTAATCAGAAGGATCTGCTTAGGCTGTGGTGCCCCTTCCGCAGATCACCTACTTTAGCCTTTAGGATGCTCTTCTCTCTGCCAGGGCCAACCAGGCTCGGGTGTCCCAGGAATTGAAGAAAGCGGCTAAGAGGACTGTGAGCATCAGCGAGTAAGAATGGGGAGGGAACAGGGATGATTCAAGTATTGGGGAGCTGCCCTAGGATGTGTGCATGACCCACAGTCTACTTACACCCTATTCCTGATGGCTACAGGGACACCAGGTGCCTATGTGCACAGGTCAGGTCACTAGACACGTGTAGAGATAATGTGTGGTCATGAAAGCCAATACTTAGCAGCTATCGATTATCACATGTTAGTGCTGCAGCAGGGAGGGGTGGGCTTCCCCTTTGGTCTTCTTGAGCTGCTTTTCTCTCCCAGGATCCCAAACACTCCAGAAGATGGGGCCAAAGAGGAGACTGTGGCTCTAGCACCTGCCGCTAAGCCTGAGTTCTTGGAAAGTGAGACTTGTGAAAAATGGAAGAGGCCTTTCAGGTGAGCATTCAGTTATTCCCACCTGAGCTGGCCTCCAATCCAGGAGGCTGTCCACATCTTCCAGGACCAGCTTTTGGAGAGGGCAGTGTACATCTCAGTACTGGTCCAACCTCCAGTGCCATGAGGCAGTGTTACTTCATTCTCTACTTCCAAAATCCAGTGCACTTGAGGGTGAGCTAAGAGGCTTATAAAAGGGTGTCACTGGTAGGGAACTAGACAAGACCCCGGGACACTCAGGTGTCCTAGGCTTGTGTGTGTAAGCATGGGCATGAGCACGTGTGCAAGGTTAGTGAGCATACCTGAGTGTGAGCCTGTGTCCAAGTGTGTTCACTCACACATGAGATCAGATGGGAGCTTGAATCTTTAGGTACCTCTCTGCTGGCCTCAAATTCAGTGTGTAGTCAAGGATGACCTTGAACTCGTGATCTTCCTGCCTTTACCTCCTAATAGCTGGAATTATAGGCATGTGCAAGCATATCTGACTTCCACTACATCTTGCTTAGTCTGTCTTCAGGCTGTCCCTCCTTTCCCATTTGTGGGCCTGAAGGCTCTTTTCCAGAAGACTTTCCTTCAGGCTCTCATGTCCCTGGAACAGTGAATAAACAGGAGTACTATGAAATGCTGCTTTCCCAATCCTAATGAATTTAGATATCCCAGCATAAACACTTGAGTGTTTTGGGGGCTGCTCAGCAAGCTGGGGGCTTCCCCGCTCTCTGTCCCAGCCTGGGAGCACCATTCTCTTCCTTAGCCCTCTCCACAGGCTGGGGCTTGGTCTCCCAGGAGCTTTTCTTGGTGAGCACTTAGGGAATGAGACTCTTTGTACCATCTTGGTGGAGATTCGGGGAGGTATTCATTGCCAAGGTTCTCCCTCCCTCCACCCTTGAGTTAGTCTATGTCATACCTCTCCTAGTCTTCAAGGAGTCAAGTTCTAGTTCCTGCCTTGAGTGAGCATGAGCCTTTTCAAAGGTTCCCTAGAAAATACAGGGATCAGCGATTGCCATTGGCACAACCGTGAGCCAGGCTCTCAGTGTGTCTCTCCATTCTGCCCCAGGTCTGCCTCGGCCACCTCCCTGACACTGTCCCGCTGTGTGGATGTGGTGAAGGGGCTGCTGGAGTAAGTGTGTGTGTGTGTACATGTGTGAAGGAACTGGCACCCCTGTAAGGCTTCCTGAGCATAGCCTTGGTCTGTCCATCCATTGGTATCTGTCTGTATGTGCATCTTGTTGGGCTCCACAGGCAGGATTTGGGTAGATAGCTCAAGACCAACTCTTTATAACTATTTTCCAGGTTCATAATGCTCTGTCCTTGTTCAGGGTCCTCAATAGGGGACTGAGCACCAGCTTGAGGTTGATTCATCAGTTGGGAAACTGAAGTTCAAAACTCTAAGATTTGTTCAGAGTAACTTAGCCTAGCAGTGGTAATGCCATGACTAATATTCCAGCCACCCTTAATGCTTCACTGTATCCACTACCCTGTCTTTTGTCTGCTGGGCTCAGTGTACAGTGCTCACATCCCCACAACAGTCAGGCTGGCTTGTGGACCTTGTTTACTATGCTGTGGGTGATATCCTGCTGCTTGCCATGTCTGCTTCTTGTTGTTGCTGCCTCAGGAGAGCTTAAAGTCCCCACATCAGCAGGCTTTGCTGAATGCTTTTCTGTCCCCACCTCTGTAGCTTCAAGAAAAGAAGAGGTCACTCAGTTGGGGGTGTACCTGAGCAGCGGTACCAAAGCATCCCTGTGTGTGTGTCTGCCCAAATTCCTTCCCAGGCTCAGGATGTCTTGGTAAGGAAGGAGCTGGGCCACATGCCTGAGGTGCCAGAAAGGAATGTTCAGGGGTTGGTTAATATAAGGGGCTGGAAAAGCAAGGTTGGAGGATTTTGCCCTCAGCCTGTGGGGGGAGCCACACAACATTTTACAGTGGGACACAGGCTAGAGAGAGGGAGGGAGGAAACAGACACAACATGGGGCATGGGGCTGCAGGGGTGTAGGCGTAGTTGAAAAGACCTTCTGGGGACAGGTTTGAAACTCAGGTTTGCAAAGACCCTCAAAGAGAACTGGCAATCCAAGAACAGGTATGAAAAGTCCTGTAAGTGGGCACAAAGAGCCATGCATGGGGAAGACTGAGGTGCCAACCCCTCACATCTACGCCCCCCCCCTTCTTTTTATAGGATGCCCACCTCTCTGAGGTCAATGCTGTTTGTTTTGGCCCCAACAGCAGCCTCCTGGCCACTGGAGGGGCTGACTGGCATATCCATCTCTGGAATGTTGTTGGAGGTAAGGGTCTTAGACCTGTCCTCTGTCCTCCCCTGCTGGAATAATCCTGTGCACAGTGGCTAGAGGACACCTGGGGGAAGATGGGTCTGAGCTGATTGCTCTGAAGGTCGAGCTCTGGGTTCAGACCTACAGAACAGGGAGGGCTCAGCCCAGATGGCTGCTGCTGGAGGAGGTAGAGGGACCTCTGACCCCATCCTGAAGGTATACAGAGCCAGGTGTTGGGCAAGTCCCTGGGTGTACCAAGACACCTTTTAATTTTTAGATAGGGTTTCTCTGTGTAGCCCTTGCTGGCCTGGAACTCACTATGTAGTCCAGGCTGGCCTCCAACAGAAATCTATGTGCCTTTGCCTCTCCAGTGCTGGTGTAAACTGTGCCAATGTGCCTGGCATAGCTACATTCTGTTCTAGTATCACTTGCACTACCAGAAATCAGTGAGGTGAGCAACACTGTCCACCTTGTGCTCTCTAGGGAAAGGGACTCAACCCAGAAGTGGGTCTCCAGCTTGCCTGGCCTGGCCTGCAGTATGACCTAAGGACAGTCCCTCTGCTCTGGTCTTCTCTAGCATTGTGAACTAACTAGTTGCCCCTAGGGCTATACCAGCAGTTAGAGGAGGTACCACCTCCACCCTAGAGCCCGGGCCTGACCAAGCGTTCTGTCTTCTACTTCCTGCTCTGTGTCTGTTCCTCTGTTTTGTAAGGCTCAAAATATCATTCCACTGTCCTTTCCTCTGCTCTGTCAGGTCGCCTGGAGACCAACCAGACCCTTGAAGGAGCTGGCGGCAGCATCACCAGTGTGGATTTTGACCCCTCGGTATGGATGTCACCAGTCTCCACCAGGCTCTGGGGCCTGAAGGCATATTGTGGGTGTCTTAGAACCTACTCTAGAGGAGCTATACTCACTTCCTCTCCAAGGGGCTTGCCTCAGTGACTGGGAAACTCAGAGTCAGCCTCTACTCTGGCTCTCTGGCCTAAGGGCGCTTTTGGCAGACCTAGTATGGCCCAGGACCTTTCCTATTCTCTCTCTCCAGGGCTCCCAGGTTTTGGCAGCTACTTACAACCAGGCTGCCCAGCTCTGGAAAGTGGGAGAGACACAGTCCAAGGTGAGGCCCAGCTGGGGAAGCTGCCTAAGGGTTAAAGGGTCTTGCCTTAAGATTTGCAGAGTGGTTATTTGGGGACTTGGCTTAATGTGTGCTTTCTATGGGGACAGGAAACATTGTCTGGACACAAGGACAAAGTGACAGCTGCCAAATTCAAGCTAACAAGGCACCAGGCAGTGACTGGAAGCCGAGACCGGACAGTGAAGGAGTGGGACCTGGGTCGTGCCTACTGTGAGGCCCAATCTCATTTGCCTCAACTCTCAGTCATCAGGGCCCTTACCTTGCTCTGTTGCGGTAGCTGTAAGATTCATTCATTTGGGCTCAAACCCCTAATGATTTCCTTCACTGTCACTGCTGCTTGCTTCCTGCTTTCTTGGTGACCCTGGTCTTTGGTAGGTGAATTAGAGATAGCTTGAGCCCTGGGCTGGGAAGGCCTGTACTCTAATCTTGGAAGGAGACTTCCCTATTTGATCTTACAACCAGCACATTTAGTGGCTCCTGACGACTCATGACTCTCAGAGACTCTGGGATCTTCCCATTGTTCCTTAGGTTCCAGGACCATCAATGTACTTTCCTACTGCAATGACGTGGTGTGCGGGGACCACATCATCATCAGTGGTCACAATGACCAGAAGATCCGGTTCTGGGACAGCAGGTGATATAGGCAGGGGCTGTGGGTGGTGGAGGCTCCTGACTTTTCATTCCTTTCTTTGGCTGTGGGAGGAAGGGTTATGGAACCTTGAAGAAGTATGGCTGTGAGGCTGGCACTGCTAGTGGGTGGCTTCTGCTGGGCATGGTCTTTGAGGGTTCAGAATGTCTGGGGAGCTGTGCCACTTTCTTAGTGGCTCTTAGTCAGCACTGAACTCCTTCCCAGGCCTTACAGCCAGCACAGACAAGTACCTTTTTTTATATTATTACTACTTTTAAATTAAACAAACAAACAAAAAACCAGCAACAAAAGAATAGCTGCCTTTTAAAGTAATGAGCCCATCCTTAGGCACGAATGGCTGACAAAGGCAGAGCTAGAGCTTAGCAGCTCTCTGCAGTCTCTCTTTTTGAGATTGGTCCTTTGATAGGAGTTGAACCCAGCCTTTTGATAGTATTATTTTGAGACAGAATCTCAATAAAGTTTCCCAGCGTGGTCTTGAACTTATGATTTTATGATTCTCCTACGTCAGCTGTGATTACCTGCCAGTACCACCATATCTGGCTATCACTGTTATTCCTCAGTGACCCAAGCCTTCTAAAGGATCCAACTCTAATCCGTAGTGAGAAGGGACAGTAGTCTTGTCAGCCTCAGCCCCAGAGATTCAAGCCCTGGGTGCCTCTGGAATATGTTACCTGGGAATGTGGCCAAATACAGCCTGTGTCTCTTCCTCCTCCTTGTCTTTCCCTAACTCCACAGGGGCCCTCACTGCATCCAGGTCATCCCTGTGCAGGGCCGGGTTACCTCCCTGAACCTCAGCCATGACCAGCTGCATCTGCTTAGCTGTTCCCGAGACAATACACTCAAGGTTATCGACCTGCGAATCAGCAATATCCGACAGGTGTTCAGGTACTGGCCTGGGCCAGTAGGGCCTCTCCTGTGCAAGGAAAGTCCTAGGAGGCACTTCCTGATAGCTCCCTCTAGACTAGAACCTACTGAAGTTCTGGTCCCTTTTCACATCTGGAGGAAGACTGGCACACTGGTAGCAGCTTCTCTGATTGCAGCCCTATTCTGTCCTTAGGGCAGATGGCTTCAAGTGCAGTTCTGATTGGACCAAAGCTGTGTTCAGGTGCGTCTGGGAGGTCAAGCCTATGTAACCTGTGTTTGTGTGTCTATACTTCTGATCTTCTCTTGTTCTGTTGTAATCTGTACAGCCCTGACAGAAGCTATGCACTGGCAGGCTCCTCAAATGGCGCCCTGTACATATGGGATGTAAACACTGGGAAATTGGAGACCAGCCTACAGGGACCCCACTGGTGAGCATCCTACTGAAACTTCCATTATGCAAACCTTCCATGTTCTGAGATGTCCCCAGACCTTTCACATACATTTGGGCCCATCGTTACCATCTGGGGAGCCCATTTTATAGCTAAGGAAATTGTCTTGGGCTTATAGAGGCTTCTCAAACCGCCTGTTGGTTGGATGTCCAGGGTCAGAGTCAGGCTGCCTGCCTGCTCCTGCTGCCCTCCTGAGGTTGTCTTCCCTCTCTTCAGCACTGCTGTCAATGCCGTGGCTTGGTGCTTCTCCGGGAACCATGTTGTGAGTGTGGACCAAGGCAGGAAGGTGGTACTCTGGCACTAGTAGCACAACTTCCCTGTATGGGTTGGACTCTGTTCTGAAGCCAGAAGCCAGAAGCCAGAGAACAGCTTCCCTGTGCTCAGGACTCCAGAGCTGGGGTTGGGGTCTACTGTAGAATTCATGTGAGGGCCAGGCAGGACCTGGCCTGTTTGTTAAAAATCAAAGTGTGGATTAGGAACTACAATTTTTAAAAAATCTATTTGTTTACTCTCCTCAGTGATGAAAACTATCTAAGCCATGCCTTGCCTCTCTGAAGCATTTGGGGGTACAGGGAGACTTAGACTTGGCCTCTTCTTCTTCCATAAGCTAGAGCCTGGTAGTAGAGCTTCTGCCTGGGAGATGGGCTATTCCAATCTAACTGTGGGATAACATGAAGAAAGGCCCATGCAGGGGCAGCAAAGAACAGCTTTTCATCTAGTGAGTGGTCCTGATGGAAAGGGTGAATAAGCTAGAGTAACACTGGAATAGTTGGTAGTGGCCTGCCTGGAGCCTGGGACCATGGCCTGAGCTGTAGTCCTATCTTCTGGATGATAGGTGGCCTCCTCCTGCCACTGTCTCCCTCCTTTGTATGTTACCTCTGTCCCTCAAAGCCACAGTGCCAGTCTCTGGGGCTACTGTGTTTAGTGCTCCTCTGTAAAGATGCCTTCACTCCCCTAGTCTTGTCCTCACCAGAGCACAGAGTTTCCTTAGCTTTTTTTGTTGTTGTTTGGACAGGGCCATGTTATGTAACCCTGTCTAGTCAGGCACACATGTAATAGCTCAGAGTAGGCTCAGAACTTGTGGAAATCTGGCCTCAGCCTCAGTGTCGGGATGGCAGACATCGACTGTCTCAGCTCTCAGCATCTAAGGTGTTATGATCAGCATGGTCAAAGAGTTCCCCTTCTGCCTTCAGAGAAGTTCAGCACTTTGGTCTCCTACACATGCTTCTTCCTCTGCCTTCAATGTTCTTGTCTCTCCCAGTGGCAATTCAGGTTGTCTTTTGAGATCCCTTTATTGACAGCCTATCCTCACCTGTCAGGTTCAGTAAGAAGCCTTGGTCCCCTACTTCCAGTTTGTTCCCTTCTTAAACCTGGGAGCAACTGTATGAGTAGGAACAGTATTCCCTGCCTCCAGTCCTGGCTCAGAAGACACAGGAAATACTTCCTGGGTGGTCATATTCTCTTGCTTTGCAAGTTCCAGGGATGAGACATTCCAGCAGTTCAAACTCCACCCCTCAGACTTGGCCCATCCCTTTGATGTAGCTCTCAGTGGCCACCAGGGGTCACTAGTTTCCTGGTCAGCAGGAGTTTTGTTTTTCTTTTCTTCCTTCCTTCTTCTTTCTTTCTGCTTTCTCCTTGAAAAGACTAACACACCCAGTGGCCAATATTATCGAGGATCACCCAGACCTCAGTCTTGCTCTGCTCTCTGCAGCTTTATTTGTTCCTCCTAAGCATGTTTGATGGATCATGTTCTACACGTGAGAAAAGAGAGGCTTGAAGGTTGTCATTCAAGGTCACACAGCTATACATAGCTGAATGGTTCCGCATTCAGCGGAATAAAAGGCTACACCTTGTAGCCTTTTATTTTGAAAAATAGCTTCAAAAGTACTCATTTATGTAGCTGAGCATAACCTCCTTCCTGGCTGTGCCTCTACCTCTCAAGTGCGGCCATTACAAATGTATATCCCCATCCCATATGGTGTTGGAGACTAGAGCCTTGGGGCTTTGTGTGGGTCAGGAAAGCAATCTACAGACTACATATTCAACCCACATCTTCTCTTTTTATACAATCATTTTCTCTGTTCAAATGTTTTGTCTAGATGTTTGTAAGTGCATTGTGTGTGTGCTTGGTACTCACAGAGGACATCTTAAACTGAAGTTATGGATGGTTATAAGCTGTCATGTGGCTGCTGGGAATCATTTCTCTATCCCCTGCACCACAAAACCAAAATTTCAAGAGACAGAGGCTCTCAATTAGGCAAAGCTTTTCCACCAGGGGTACACAGAACTGTGCCTAGTCTGACTCTCCCAAATGCTCTTCCACCTTGGACTCTGAGCTAGAGATTATCTCTGGAGGCATGTGCTGAGATACAAGAGCAAGTCCTAGGAGGCTGCTGCTCCAGCCACAGCATCTGGGCCAAGTCCCTTCAGATGTTCCCGTCATACCTTGGGCAGTAGTGAACTCTATTTTAATGACCCATAAGTTACCCAGGAAATGTGAATCACTCCTTGGTACAGGGGCCCCCTCTCCCCCTATAGTTCTCCTGAGGGAGCTAATGTGAACCTCTGAGGAAGAGCCAAGGCCAGCAAAGAAGAGATTCCTAGGGTTCCTAATAAAAATTGGAATGTCCTGAGCTTGCCTAGTGTCACAATGTAAAACTATATCAAAGAGGCTTAGGCTTAGTTGGTAGGATGCACACTGAGCATGCATAAAGCCTTGGATTCAACTTCCTGTACCACATGAACCTGAGTATTGAATATTATGCCTGGAATATCAGCACTTAGAGGATCAGAAACCCAAGGTCATCATGAGTTGGAGGCCAGCCTGGGCTACATAAGACTGTTAAAAAAATTTAGAGAAGCCAAAACAGCAAAATATTGGTGAACTTCCTGATTCTCTTTGGCAAAAACTAGACTCAGGTTCAGTAGAGGGGACTGGCCAAGTCTTGTGGAAACTAGTTTAGCTTCTGCTCCCACTCCTATCTTATTATAAATCTCAGGGAAGTCATAGTGTCTTCCAGGCTGTGTATCTACCCCTTCCCCCATGGACTTCCTTCAGAGGCTGATCTACGATGTGAGGGCTGCTGCCAGAATTGGCTAGTCTCAAGCCTTACTGATCCTAAGACCCCAGGGAGAAGAGACACATCCTGATGTAGGGATCCTATTGCCAGTCCTAACTCAAGCCTGTCCTTGAGTATCTCCCCCAAGATGTGAGCCCCTCCAGTGCCCTGTAGGTGGCCTCTGGAGAAATCCTGACACCAGCTGTAGGCTCACTTGTGAGATTCAGACATACCAAGGGTACCATGTCTGCCTGAAGTAAATCCACTAGTAACTATCTTTAGTTCATCTGCACATTATCTTATTTAATCCTCCTAGATCTGAGGCAGTTTATTTTATCTTCTCACTCCCAAGTTACACATGAGGAAGTTGAGGGCTGAGACTCAGATTATGGCAGACAAATCCACGCATGGCAGAGGTTGTCCACAGATCTTCACCCACTTCTTTCCCTGTCCCTTACTGGTATGTCTGGCATACAGCCATGTGAACCCTGTTCACAGGTTCTTTTCTATTATGCTTCAGGAGAACATTCCAAAAACATGTTCCTTGAACTGTGCTCTCAGGAAAAGACATGAAGGCATTCTATGTGTTTTCTTGGCCACTGGTCCAAAGCAAAATAGTCCAGGAACAAGATACTCTTTGGTGTTCTCGTAGTTCTTGGCAGCTCATGCTTTTACAAAGCAAACCCAGCAAAATCCCAGGAGGAAACTAATGTCAAGTTGCAGAGTTTCAGGAAAAAAATGTTTATTCTCCCCTCCTTGACCTATAATTTCTGTAATTTGGCTTTATTTCTGACATGTGTGTGTATACACATACATACATACCCAACTTAAACTAAATAAATGCAGAGATTCAGTGTAGCGAGATACTGTCCTAAGGCCACTCAGAGGTGATCAGTAATTAGAACCAAATCCTGAAGCTGTGGCTAGACTCCTCGGACAGTCTGACTGGCATGGTCCAGGAGACGCATAGTAATACAGAGCATAATGGCTGCCTTGTCTCTGGGGATGAGTCCTGGGACCTGAATTTTCATTTTCTTGTCATCCCAAATACTGAGCTTTTATGTAATTTTCTCCTGCATCTAAATAACTCAACTGATCTAGGGGGAGAATGGATAAGCCCATCAGTCACCTTCATTGCATCATTTCTAAAGATGGGGTAGTGGCAGCTGTGAGGATAAGATGTTCTATTAGGTAGTGGCAGGGTTAAAGCCAGGTAACATCCTGCACTGTCTCTGACTTACGGGCCCGGGCTTAGAGATGTAGTGGTCAGGTAATTAACAGTGAGACTATGGCTTGACAGCCTGGTCAGTTCCTGTGACAAAGGAAATCAACATGGATGACAGGACAACTAGCTGAACTCTGGACTAAATTAAAGACTAGGCCTCCAAGACTAGTGTCAGACTTGAGAGTGAGCTTTCACTGCAGAAAATGTATCCTTACAGTCTTCTAGATCCTGTGGGTTACTAAGTGGCTAGGAGATGGAAAAGGACCCCTTGTCCTGAAGACCTTGAAGGCTGAGAGCTCACAGTGCAGATGGTGTTTGTATGCCACCCTCTGCTATATACTTTGTCTCTTTCCTGAATCTAGACTTCTCCTCAGGCTGTAGGACACAGGATCAGTCCTTGTAGCTGCCTCAAGTGGCTCAGCCAGGATTTACTAACCCATACCGGACTTCCATGTCCATGCTGCTTCATGTACTGTTGGTGGAAATGCAAACTCATGGAATTCTTTTGGAGGCCAATTTGGCAAACAGCTAGCAAAAGAAAATATATACCCTTTCTGTCAAATTCTACATTTAGAAATTTGCCTATAGTTACATTGTTAACAAATTTATAAAGAAGTATGTACAACGATGTTAACTTCAACTTCCTAAAAGCAAATGGCTAGATACTTCTTAAATACCTGTCACTACAGGAATGATTAAACAATTATGTAGCCAAACAATAGAATATGCAGCCATCGAAAAGAATGAGGAGAACATGGCTGGGGAGATGGCTCAGGGAGTAAAAGCTTTTGCTGCAGGAGCTTGGTCACCTGAGTTCAATCCCCAGAACCTACAGGGGAACACAAAGCAACAAACCAACAAAAAGCAGGTTACAATGTGATTACAATGTTGCACATTTGTAACTTAGCGCTTCTATAAGAAGGGTGGTGCAGGAACCTGAGGGCCAGCTAGGTTGGAGTGCACACAGCACAGCAAAAACAAAACAAAACCAAACAAAAAACCCCGACAAAGACCCATCTCAGGAAAGTGCAGAGAACCATCTCAAAATTTGTCCTGATCCCCAAATGGCGTGCTGTGGCATGCACACACACGCATGCACTCATATCATACATATAATCAAAAAGACAGTGACAAAAACAAAGATGGAAGGATGATATAAACTCCAGAGTATTATCTAATGCTGCTCTAAGTAAGCAGAGTAAACACACATGCCCAGGAAAATGCCTGGAAAGGTATTAACCCTGCTCTAGGTGAGTGCTGGATCTGTGAGTTCCTCCACACCAGTGCTCAGTGAGTAAAAGTTTTTATTGCACAAGCTTGGCCACCTGAGTTAAATCCCTAGAACCCATAGGGGGACACCTATGGGTTCTACCTTGATTTGTAGTTGTTGGGAAGCCAGAGAGACTCAGTTTGTAACTACATCACAACATGCCTCATTTTATGGTCCTGGCCTCAAGTACATGACCTGTCTTTTCTTCCCTCTTGCTAGACAAGAATAGCATCAGGATCTGTGTTGCCTAGGTGAACTCACTTCCAGCTCTCAGCACATGATAAGTGGTTTTAGGACTGCCCACAAGAAGCATCCTCTCTCTCAAAGCCTGCCTCATCAACTCTTTTTATCAGGACACTTGGAAAACTTAATTTCATTTTTTATTATTCAACATTTTATACATAATAAATACAAACTTTTTACAGCCACTGTAAAGAAAGCGCATCTGCACGGAGGCTCCCACTGAGCCCTGACCTGTGCATGGTGATGCCGGGTTATTCGGCCTGGAGAGAAGGGTTATTTATTTATTTATTTTTCCCAAAAGGAGGCATATTTTTACAACTTTGTTTCTTAAAATAAAATTAGCAGCTCTTCCAAAAAAATATTTTAAAATATAACAAAAGAGTTCAAATAACTCTTGAGGTTATGGAAAACTCAAATCCAAGGACAATTTGGTTAGCTAAACAGAATACAAGACTGGGTGGCAGGAACTGCTCTATTATAAGCACTTTGAAGACCAGCAAATTTGAAAATCTTAAAATACCCTTTTAATTTTTTAAACTTAAGAATAAGTTTGATAAACATAAAAAAGACCTCAAATAGATCAACAGATAAATGCAGAAACCAAAAATCCAAATTCATGGAGAAGATTTGTCAGAGTATCATAGCTAAAGTGATCAAATGACTGAAAATTCCTTCAGCTCCGATATCAGTCAAAAATCCCACAGGGACATGTGACCATTTCAAGTTTTTAGAGATTCTCAGGAGGGATGGAAATTTCAAAGCATCATACAACCTTTAAATCTGTGAATTTCTTTTCCCAACCAAGGTAAAAGGATTGGCAAGCATTGCTCTGTTCCCTAGGTCAAGATCTGCAGTCCACAGAGTGCTTGGCCCTTCTAGGCTGAGGCCAAGGGGAGCACCATAAGGCTCTTCCATGACCTGCAGGAGGCTGTAGCCCCCTTGGTCTCACCTGGGCAGGTGTGCAGTCCTTTATCCTTTCCACAGAAAGCAGGTTTCCTCCAGGGCCCATAGATTCTTCACCCCAGACGAATGTCAGGGCAGTGGGACCTGAAGCTGTACTTTCAGAAGGGGACAGCTGGTCTGCACCAATCACAACCCAGATGTCTAGGCCAGTACTCTGGCCTGGGAATAAAATAATGTAAGAGCCTCCCCAGGAGAGAAGCTTAGCAATGTAGGCCTTTGTCCTCAATGCAACCAGACACTTGGTTTCAAAGGATACTAGTCAGAAGGGTATACGCTGTAAAAACCAAGAGGAAAAATACCCAAAGACAAAAAGAATATTAAAGTGGCTCATTCAGATGTGGAAGCTCCATTTCTGCTGCTTCTGTAGCCTCCCTTCTAGTCTATGTGATGGGAAAGATGTGGCCTCAGCCCCTCCAGGTTAGCCCACTAATACTAAATGAATGGCATAAATATTAATACAAAGGACACTGTTATTTTAAATCTGTTAATTGAGGAAGAGATGTGCATTAATGCAATTGGCGCTAAGCTCAGGCAGTCCACTTTCTTCCCAATAAGGTTGCATTTTCAGTATGGGAATGAACCTGGGGAGGAGCCAGCCTCTCCTGGATCCCTCTAGTTTCCCTATACAGTCAACTTGATTTGAATAACAATCAGAAGAGCAAAATCCACTTGAGGAAAGATGAGATCTTTGCCACGGCCTCTTCGCCACAGTAATATACTGTACGAGTTCACACAATTGGTAATTCTGGGTCTGTGCCCTGGATCTAGGCCTGGCCTTGAGTCTCATATAAAAATGGGCCACCATAAGGCATGAGAGCTACTCCCCTCTGCTTCTAGGACCCGCTATGATTTGTGCTATGGTAGGAGAGATGACAGAAAATGACAACAAAAAGGCACAATCAGGCCAACCAGTCGTGTCGAATCCTCCTCGGTTTTGCTCTGTTCAAGAGTCATCATCATGCAAAGGTGCCTAAAAACAAGACTGGCCAAACTCCAAGCCTGGCCTTGATTGTAGCAGTAACGGAAGGTAAATTCACTGTCACACCAGTGTGATCTCCACATCCTCCATCTTCTCAGCTGTCCGTCGGTGGTTCTGTGTGGGTGGTGGGGGTGCTGCCCGAACCTGAGCAAGAGACAATTACAGGGTTATCAGCCTCTTGACTCAGAGGCTAGCAAGTGGAAAGCTTCAATGCTCCTCTAGATGTACACTGACACCTGAGGGCCTGGGAATGCTCTCAGCTTTTCATGTGTTCCCTGCCCTGAATAGCAGGCCCCATTCTGCATGAAATGTCAGGTCAGATTGCTTGTTCTGCTGGAAGTACCAACGCATGCAAGTTGCTGTAGTCCCAAAACACTTCTCCAAAGTAAAGCTGGGAGTGGCGAAAAGAAGACACAGTATAGGGACTGGAACTGCTCTATCATGTCTCCGAGCCACTGGGAACAAGGCTAGAGAGGTGGGCTGGGGCAAGTAGTGAAGGGTCTTATTAAGTTATAGTAAGAAACTTGGATAGTTAGGCAGGGTGGCACACATTTGCAATCCCAGCATGCAGGAAGAAGAAGCAGGAGAACTGCAGAAAGATGGAGGCCAGCCTAGGCTACACAGGTTTTGTTTCAAAAATCAAATCAAACCCAAAAACATGGGACCGGAAATGTAACCCAGTGGGAGAGTGCTTGCTTATCAGGCTCAAGGCTCTGGATTCAATTCCTGGTACTGAAAAAAATTAGTTAAAGGAGAAAGAAAAGAAACAAGAAACTTTATTCTCTAGGCAGAGGTTTTGGCTGGTTGTACAGAGTGTCAGATTTGGGCTGGAAAGCGTGACTTAGCAGCGTAGGAAGAGACTGCAGGTGGGCTAGAGTTCTGGAAGAAGACTTAGCGGATACTTTGGTCACCTGAATAGTGCGGAGCAGTGGAAGGCTCTGAGAGTAAACCCAGCAGGACCACTGTCCTTGAGTTGAGGGGTAGGAGGCTGGGACCAGTAAGGCAGCAGGAATGAGTCCAGAACAGGGAGGAGGGAGTGGCTTCCACTAACCCACACAGGCAAGATGGAGAGGGAACAAGTCCAGAGGGAAGACATTTAACTCCATTTTGCTGAGTTTGCAGGTTTGGGAAACCTAAGGTGTGATCCCACAAACCCAAAGCTAATGAGGGACACAAATGTGGGAGCTGTTGGTGTGGGAATGGCTTTCCTGGTCATAGGAGTAGATGAGGTCATGTGGGAAGAGTGAGTTCAATGGTTTCTACTAATGCAGCTGAGACAGAACAATGGAGTGTATCTAAACCTGGCAGCCTTGCTGCCACTGTCTCCTCCAGTGTCCTAGTGGCTCTCCCTGCATCTGTTCTGCTTCCTTCCACATTCTCTATTAAGCTGCCAGAGAATTTTTTTTCTTTTTGAGACAAGGTGGTGGTATTATTATTGCCCAGGCTGGTTTTGAACTCATGATCCTTCTATGTCAGCTTCCCAAATGTTGGGAATTATAGGCATGTGCCACCATGCCCAGCCAGTAGCAAGGTTTTAAAAATGTATAAGCAGCCAAAATACTATCTTGCTCTTCACTTTACAATACCTTCCCATAAGAATAGAGTCCCGTAACTCCAACAAGGTTCTCAGTGCGCATCAGCTGAATGAATGAATCAAAGAATCAAATTTGAATAAAATAAAACTGCCTCATATCTTCCAGATTACTAGTTTTCAGGCTATGGCCTGGGAGTATAGTGGCAGATGAGAGGTTGTGACAGCTGAGTGCAGGGTAACAAACTACCAACTGCAGAGATCACTCGTGTCAGCATACATGCTTCAGAACACAAGTTCTCTGAAGTCAATAAGTGTAATCTTATTTCAAAGTCCTTCAAAGATGCAAACACAGAAAAACAGATTCTTTGGTTTTTTTTTGTTTTGTTTTGTTTTGTTTTTTTTTGAGACAGGGTTTCTCTGTGTAGCCCTGGCTGTCCTGGAACTCACTCTGTAGACCAGGCTGGCCTCGAACTCAGAAATCCGCCTGCCTCTGCCTCCCAAGTGCTGGAATTAAAGGCGTGCACTACCACTGCCCGGCATGAAAAACAGATTCTTTAAAACAAAACAAAACATACTGTAATGTGTATGAGTATTTTGCCTTCATGCACATCTGTGCACCATGTGCATGCAGTGTCCTTGAAGGCTAGAAGAGGGGGTAGATTCCTGAAACTGGAGTTACAGATAGCTATGAGCTGTCATGGGGTTGCTGGGAATTAAACCCAGGTCCTCTGGAAGAATAGCCAGTGCTCTTAACTGCTGAGCCATCTTGTTAGTCCCAGGAAAATGGGATCTTATTTTGGTGGGAGGGGGTACACTAGGGGGTTCAAGACAGTTTCTCTGTGTAGCCATGGCTGTCCTGGCTTTGTAGACTAGATTGGCCTTGAACTTGGATATCCACCTGAAGCAACTACTGGAATTAAAGGTTAGTGCCACCACCACCTGGCTAAAAAATGGATTCTTAATAAATATCTGCTAAGAAATTGCTTCATTTCATAATTGTGCTATGTTTGTATTTAAGTACCACACAGCTACCCTTTCTGATATTACCCTGGCTCAGTGAGGAAAGTTCCAATATAGACTGGCTGAGTTATTTTAACCTTCCTTTCTTTAAAGAAAAATGATTTTTAGTTTTCCAAGCAAATAGACCAAAAAAAGCAAGTTTGGGTAGCCATTTTAACATCTAACAAAATAGACTTTCATCTAAAATTAAGCAAAAGAGATGGGGAAGGACATCTCCTATTCATCAAAGGAAAAATTCACTAAGATGATGTCTCAATTCTAAAAATCTATGCCCCAAATGCAAGGGCACCCATATTTGTGAAAGAAACATTGCTAAAGCTTCTTAAATTGTACACCAAACTCCCACACAATAACAGCGGAAGACTTCAATACCCCACTCCCACCACTGGACAGGTCATCCAGACAAAAACTAAACATAAAAAATAAATAATGAAACTAACTGATGTTATGAATCAAATGGACCTAACAGATATCTACAGAACCTTTCACCCAAACACAAGAGAATATACCTTCTTCTCAGCACCTCATGGAACCTTCTCCAAAATTGACCAGATAGTTGGTCACAAAGCAAGCCTCAACAGATACAAGAAGTAATGCCTTGTCTCTTATCAGATTACCATGGGTTAAAGCTGGACACCACCACCACCAGAAACAACAGCCTACAAACTCATAAAAACTGAACAACTCTCTACTCAATGATCTTCTGGATCAGAGAAGAAATAAAGAAATTAAAGACTTTCTAGAATTTAATGAAAATGAAGGCACAACACACCCACACTTAGGGGACACAATGAAACCAGTGCTAACAGGAAAATTCATAGCACTAAGTGCCTCCATAAAGAAATTGGAGAGTTCTCACACCAGCTATTTAAAATTACATCTGAAAGCTCTAGGAAAAAAGAGAAGCAAACACACTCAAGAGGAATAGACTGCATCAAATAATCAAAATCAGGGCTGATATCAATTAATTAGACACAAAGAAAACAATACAGAGTATCAATGAAACCAGCAGCTGGTTCTTTGAGAAAAATCAAAATACACAAAACCTTAGCCAAACTAACTAAAGGCAGAGACACAGTATCCAAATTAACAAAATCAGAAATGAAAAGGGAGATATAACAAGAGACAATGAGGAAATCCAAATAATCATTAGGTCGTACTTCAAAAGCCTGTATTCCATAAAACTGGAAAATCTAAAAGAAATGGATGATTTTCAAGACAGATACCACTTACCAAAGTTGAACCAAGATCAGGTAAACTATTTAAACAGTCCAAAATCCCTAAGGGACTAGCAGCAGTCATTAGAAGTCTCCCAAACAAAACAACAACAACAACATCCAGAGCCAGGTGGTTTAAGTGCAGAATTCTACCAGACTTTCAAAGAAGAGCTAATATTAATACTCCTCAAACTATTCTACAAAACAGAAACAGGAACATTGCCAAAATAATTCTATGGGGCCACAGTCACTCTGATACCTAAAACCACACAAAGACTCAACAAAGAGAATTTCAAACCAATTTCTCTTATGAACATTGATGCAATAATATCTAATAAAATACTTGCAAACCAAATCCAAGAACACATTAAAAACATCATCTACCATGATCAAGTAGGCTTCATCCCAGGGATGCAGGGGTGATTCAATATACAAAAATCCATCAATATAATCTACCATATAAATAAACTGAAAGAAAAAAATCCATAGGATCATCTCATTAAATGCTCAAAAAGCCTTTGACAAAATCTTGTTAAAAGTCATGGAGAGATAAGGAATTCATGGCACATACCTAAACATAATAAAAGCAATAAATAGCAAGCCAACAGTCAATATCTAATGAAATGGAGAGAAACTTAAACCAATTCTAGTAAAATCAGGGACAAGATAAAGGCTGCTCACTCTCTCCCTATCTACCCAACATACTACTTGGAAGTTCTAGCTAGAACATTATGACAACTAAAGAAAGTCAAGGGGATACAAAAAAGAAGTGAAAGTGTCAATATTTGCAGATGATAAATATACATAAGTGACTAAAAATTCTACCAGAGAACACCTTCAGCAAAGTGGTTGGATACAAAATGAACTAAAACAAAACAAAACAAAACAAAAAACCAAAACAGTAGCCCTCCTTTATACAAATGATAAAGGGAAAGAAATTAGGGAAACAACATCCTTTACAATAGCCACAAATAATATCTTTGTATAAATTAACTCTAACCAAGCAAGTGAGAGATCTGTATGACAAGAACTTCAAGTCACAAAACAGAAAAATTGAGGAAGATAAGAAAAGATGGAAAGATCTCCCATGCTCATGGATCAGGACTGATAGAGTGAAAATGGCCATCTTAACAAAAGCAGTCTACAGAATTCAATGCAATTCCCATAAAAATTCCAATACAATTCTTTACAGATCTTGAAAGAGCAATTCTTACCTTCATATGGAAAAACAAAAAACCCAGAACAATCCTGAAAAAGAAAAGAACTTCTGAAGGTATCCCCATCTCTGATTTTAAACTGTACTACAGAGCAATAGTAATAATAATAAAAAACCTACACGGAGACCCCAAAACAAATCCACACACCTACAGACACTTGACTTCTGAGAACATCTTCAACAAATGGTGCTGGTGCTGGTCTAACTGGATGTCTCCATGTAGAAGAAAGAAAATAGATCCATATTTATCACCCTGCAGAAAACTAGACCTAAACATAAAATCTAGTAGAAAAGAGAGTGAGGAATAGCCTTGAATGCCTTGGTACAGGAGACAACTTCCTGAACAGAACACCAACGGCTCAAGCTCTAACATTAACAACTGATAAAGGGGACCTCATAACGAAAAGGCATAAGGCAAAGGACACTGTCAACAGGACAAAATGGCAGCCTACAAACTGGGAAAGGAACTTCACCAATTCCTATATCCAACAGAGGGCTAATATCCAAAAAAAATTAAAGAACTCCAGAAATTAGATACCAACAAACCAAATAACCCAATTATAAAATGGGGTACAAAGCTAAACAGAATTCTCAATAGGGAAATCTCGAATGGCCAAGAAGCACTTAAAGAAATGTTCAGTATCCTTAGTCATCTGGGGAATGCAAATCAAAACGACTTTGAGATTCCATCTTACATCCATTAGAATAGCTAAGATAAAAACCTCAAGTGACAACACATGCTAGCAAAGATATGAAACAAGGGGAACACTCCTCTGTTGCTGGTGGGAGTGCAAACTTATACAACCATTTTGGAAATCAATTTGGTGGTTTCTCAGAAAACTGGGAATAGTTCTACCTCAAGACCCAGCTATACCACTCCTTGGCATATACCCAAAAGATGTCCCACTATACCACAGGGACACTTGCTCAACTATGTTCATAGTAGCTTTATCCGTAATAGTCAGAAACTGGAAATAACCTAGATGACCCTCAACTGAAGAATGGATAAAGAAAATGTGGTACATCTACACAATGGAATATTACTCAGCTATTAAAAACAAAGACATCATGAATTTTACAGGCAAATGGATGGAACTTAAGAATATCATCCTGAGTGAGGTAACCAAGAACCAGAAAGACATGTAAGGTATGTTCTCACTTATAAAAACATTAGCCATAAAATTCAGGATAAGCATGCTATAATCCACAGACCCAAAGAAACTGAGTAATAAGGAGGTCTCAAGGGAAGATGCATGAATCTTACTCAGAAGGGGAAACTAAATAGTCATTGGAGGTGGATGGTGAGAGGGAATGGGTGGGAGAGGAGGTGAGGAGGGGAATGGGGATGGTGATCAGGTGTGGGGAGAGGGCTGGGAGTGAGAACGGAAATCTGCTGAAATAGGAGTCATCTCTGTTGACTAGCTGGAGCCTGGGACAGGAGAGGATACAGGGAGTCTATGGGGGTGACTCTAGTTGAAATTCCTACCAGAGGGGGATATAGAGACTGAAGTGGGTACTCTTGTAGCCAGATAGGACTTCCAGAAGAGGAAAGAGGACATCAATCCACCCACAAAACTTTCATCCCAAAATTTGTCCTACCTACAAGATTTGCAGAGATAAAGATGGAACAGAAACTGAGGGAACAGCCAGCCAATGACTGCCCCAACCTGAGACCCATCCCATGGGAGAAAGCCAACCCAATACTATTATTGATACTCTGCTAGGCTTGCAGACAGGAACCTAGTGTAAAAAAATCTCCTGAGAGGCTTTATTCAATATCTGATAGAGGCAGATGCAGAGATCCACAACCAACTATCCGGTGGAGCTTGGGAGTTTTGTAGAAGAGTGAGGGATACAAGTGAGCAAGCCAGAGGTGTCAAGGATACCACAAGACGACCTACAGAATCAACTAACCTGGGACCATAGGGGCTCACAGAGCCTGGGCCACTAACCAAGAAGCATGCAGGAGCTGGACCTAGATCCCTACACATGGTAAATGTACAACTTGGCCTTCGTGTGGGTCCCCTAATAAGTGGGCTGTCTTGGTTTCTGTTCCCTGCCTTTGGATCCCCTTCCCACTACCTGGACTGCCTGGAGAGTTATGTCTAGTCCTGCTGGAACCAGATGTCCTCGGGTGGGATGGTACCCAAGGGGGGGTAGGTTCCTCTTCTTGGGGCAATAGGAGGAGGAACTTGTAAGGGTGGGACTGGGAAGAGAGGAAGGAGTGGGGGCTGTAACCAGGATATAAACTGAGTTAAAAAAATGATTTTTACTTTATGTGTATGAACATTTGTCTGTATGCACCCTTGTGTAACGTGTATCCCTGGCTCCCAAGAGGGCAGAGGAGGGCCTTCTGGACTTCCTAGAATTGGAGTTGCAGATAGTTGTGAGCCACCCTGTATGTTGGTGCTGGAAACCAAACTCAGATCCTCTGCAATAGCTGCAAGTGCTCTTAACTGCTAAGCCATCTCTCCAACACCTTTTTTTTTTAAAAAAAAAAAAAAAAAAGACAGGGTCTGGTCTGGGATTTGCTATATATGCCAGACTAGCCTAGAACTCACAGAGATTCACCTGCTTTTTGCCTCCTGAGTGCTGGGATTAAAGGCATTCGCCGCCATATCAGCTCATTTTATAGCCTTTCTTTTCCTTCTTTCTTTTAAAATTTATGTTTATACATCCCCAATGCTGCCCCCCCATTGGTTGCTCCTCATGGGGTTCTTTCCCCATCCCCCTCACCTCTGAGAGGGTGCTCCTCTCATACCCCCTCACCCTGGTGCATCAAATTTCTACATGATTAGGTGCATCCTCTCCCACCGAGGCCAGACAAGGCAGCCCTCTGCTGCATATGTGCTGGGGAGTTGGGCATGGCTCAGCCATTAAATGCTAGGTGCACAACCACCCCCCTCCTCCCAAAAAAGAGTCTTTCTTACAGTTCTCTTTACTTCCCCAAAGCATTTCATGGCAGGTAAGTAACAAAGTGGACCATGCGGGAAAAATGAATTTATCATATTCAATTTGAAAGAACTATGCAATCTATAACCCTTCAAGATAGGAGACTTACAGGCCGAAGCTTGCCATATGAGGTGTCAGGAGTCTGTCTCGAGGCCTGTGAGAATCCTGGTGATTCAACATGAAGGCTGTTTTCTGAGGAAGAGAATCCAAGAGGTTGATGGCTGAGCAGTCATGATGTTAGTGTAGGTGGAAGTGGTGAGGGGCAGATGCGGGGGAACTCTTACCATTGCCTGAAGGAGACCGGGGGAAGAACTGGGAGTTCCTCTTATCTGGACTGGGATAAGGACTGCTAGGAGGCTGGTCATACAGAGGCAGTGGAGGCAGGGATGTGTGAGGCTTGGGGGATGGAGAGATCTGCAGCAAAGGAAACAGAGTTACTAGGTGATCTCCTCAGGAAGGAGAGCTTAGCTGCTTTGCTGCTCAGCATGCCTTCCCTTTCTTTGGAGATCACTTACAACTGTTAAGGGTTGTCAGCCTCATAGAAGCAACGGGAGCTAAAATAAATACTGAAGCTTCAATTTTGTGTTGCATTACATTGTTCTACTGACTGTATCTTAAACCATTTCCAAGTCAACCATTCTCTGGGGTTCTCTATTAGGCAATTCAGTTAAATCTGTGAAGAACAAATGATGTCTCTGTGTGTTTCTGACTTCTCTAGGTTTTCTACATGTCAGACTAAGCAGTCACAATCACATGCCTTACCTTCCATCTGCCAGGCCTGCTGGAACAAGAGGACAAATAAACTGACAATTTCCTGTAAAACCACACTTAACTGTGGTAGGGAAACTGAGCCCCCTAGAGCTCTGGTAGAACCTGGGAGAGACAGAGGTTCCCATGAGGTAAGACCGCCTGGTTAAGGGCTATACCGTGGAAGCTAGCTGGAGGCAACACACCCTCTCCCTGGCTTCTTTCTCTCCAGTAAAATCATCTTTCAAATGTCCTATGAAACTTAGTATTTTAATGAATTTAGAGAAAACAGTGTGGAAAGAGAATGAGATGGTCATGTTCTACAAGGTCCTCACAAGTCTCTAGTTTTCTAAACTCAGTTGTGTAAACACTTGGCTTCTAAGGAGTGGAGTGAAGGCGAGGCTTATCACTCTTGCTCCTTCTCAAGTACCTGAATCTCTCTTGTCCACGGAGTGTTGCCATTCTCGGAGGCCGAGAGCTCTTCCACTAGCACCGATGGGAAAACACCGATTCGACCACTGAACTCCCCTTCCCAGAAGCCATCATCATCTTGGTTTTCTTTGTTCACGATGCGGATAATTGCCCCCTCGGGAAAGGACAGCTCATCATCTGTCTGGCCCTCATAATCATAAAGTGCTTTCACAAAACAGACTGGAAGCAAGAGAAAGACAAACTGGTAAGAGACAGACAAATGCACTGCTTTTGTCCTTGAGAGAAGGTCTTCTCTGTAGCCCAGGCTGGTCTCAAACTTGCAATAATCCTCCTGCTTCAAACTCCCAACCACTAGAATGGCAGGTGTACTCACAACATGTCTAGCAAGATGGACTGATTTCACAACCACCCTCGCTTCATGACAACTAGTGAGCATCACACAAGACAGGGTAAGTTGTAAGTATCTTTATGCTTCTGCTGATCAAGACTAGTGCTATCAAATATAGGAAGAAATATGACATAAAGTGCTTTTAAACCTACTGAAGGCTACTTTTCAGGTACTAGTTTAGGTGAAAAATATGACCAGATTGAGCATCTTATTTTAGTCTTTACCACTGGCATCTCCATTCAGGCTGCCTGAAACGAGTTCTGCTTCTGTGGAATTGCTGGACGTGTGTGACCGACTATCCAAAGCAGCCAAAGACTGTAGCATGCTCAGTAGGCTGTTCGAGGTGGGAAATTGTAGGTACTTTTCTGGCACATAACCCACTTGGCCAACTTTATTTCGAGCCTGGGTAAAAAGACAAGGGGGAAAAAAGGGTTTGTATATAGAATTTGGACAGAGCATACCAAGAACCAAAACAAATGCCTAAAACATCACAAGAAGGGGTGATATGAGCAAAGGAATTATACCTTTACCCAGTCTTCCATATCTCCATCTTCAATCACTTCTAACACCTCATGTTCCTCAATGGTCAACTCATCTGGTTGAGAAGCCTGCAATGTAGGATGGCCATGAACAAAATCAAAAAGGTTAGATAAAGAGCAGATGTGAGCTGGTCATAACAAAAGCCAGGGATCAAAATATCAAAATGATTTTGAGAAACAAAATATCAGTGTTGTAAAACTATCATAATGAGGTGAAGTTTTACTTCCAAAAACTAAACAAAATAAAACTGCAACAGAAACTGCATCCTCAAGAGGTAATCAGGTTCAGTGAGCAGAGTGCCATGCTGGAAGCAGAGGGCCTGGATGTTGGCTCCAGCTGGCTTATCTGCTGTAAGCTATTCAGCATAATGCCTCCATTTACTCCAAATGCCAACCTTGCCATTCTCTGAAGAATGGTGGTCAATGTGAAAAGTATAAGCACGGAACCAAGATGACCTGGGAGGTGAGAGTAACAGAGAAGGCACTTGAATGGACGTGCATGCAGTGGAACACAGACACTATGTACATGGATTGCATGTGGCTTGATCAATGCCCAGGACTCTTCTAAAACCACTGAAAAATCATGGCCAAAAGAAGAAAGTTATGATGCACAAGCCAATGACTGCAGCTGAGCTTTGCTCCACTTTGATGTGGTGACTGGGTTGATCCACACGGACAGTTCTCCATTAGCTGTAGTGCTTTTCTGTCTCAGTTGGCACCCACCACCATGTCTTCTTTTGAGACATAGAACCTGGAGGAAACTCAGATGCTCCAGAGGGAACTCCACAGAGAGAGCCTCCACCAAGGTTTCCTGAAGAGTCTTGTTTGTCACATGTGACATTTGTCTTCTGGTTCTCTAGAAAAAGCCTTCAAAGCTTTCCCCAATCCTACTACTACTCAAGGCCTTATTCTTCAAATCTCAAGTATAAAATATCTCCAAAGTATTATGCAAACAAAAAGAAAGTAATAAAGTGAGTCGCTTCTCTCTCTTTTTGGATATATGGTCTCATGGTGCCCAAGCTGCCCTCAATCTTGCTATATAGCTGAGAACCTTGAAGAGCTTGAATTTCTGATCCTCTTGCATCCACTTACTGAGTGCCAGGATCACTGGTATGCTGTACCACAACTGGCATTGAAAGTAAGTCACTTCTTGAGACATATTTCTATCTCATTAAAACTCAGATTATGGATGATGTCATAGCTTTCTGACACAAAACAGGACTGAAGATGAAGGACCGTTCATAATACTCTAACGACAGATTTTTAAGTACATTACCACTGACTTCAAAATATTAAGAAAACTATTTACTCTTCATATTTTTTCCCAGTAGAATTTTCTTGTTACTACATTATGATTCAGACAGGGTGACACATGCCTTAATTCTAGGTTGAGACAAGAAGAGGAGTTCCAGGCTAGCCTGGGCTACAAAGGGACATCCTTTCCAAAGGAACACAAAACCATACACAAAAATATAACCAAACAAAACCACTAGTATTTAAATATACTAGCAAAAGGCACCCTTGTAATGAAGTCACTTTCCTAAGTACATGGCAAGACTTAGTATCAATGCAACCAAGCTTGAGTGTGTGTGAAGGCAAGGCAGAGGGGGACAGAGCACCTTTATTATTATTTTTAACTTATGTTTTTTATCTTTTGGTGTTTTTGACACAGAGTTTCTCTGTGTGTATCCCTAGATGTTCTGTAACTTGCTCTGTAGACTAGGCTGGCCTTGAACTCACAGAGATCTGCCTGCCTCTGCCTCCTGAGTGCCAGGATTAAAGGTGTGCCCCACCACCTTGAGGTTCAGAGCACCTTTAAACATACTGTTGTCCTGTGACAATCTGTGGAGGTTCATGTCTAGCTCTGCAGCAGTGGGACAGTAGAAGCAAGCACTAGAGTGATGGTGTAAGATCTACAGGAGTGGGCCCTGTGGGCCTATGAAAGCCTTGAGCCAGCATATTCCTTCCTGTTCTCTGAACACACAGTGCTTTTCCTTGCCTCTGTTTTCTCCATTTGTTCTCTGTCTGCTAACTTTTCTCTGTCTTTCAAATGAGTAGGTCTGATTGTTGTGAGTGTTAAGTCCAGCTTTAGTTTATTTCTATGGCCAATAACCATAGGATGTCGTTGAGGGACTGAAGAGATGACTCAGCTGCTACAGCACTGATCGCTCTTACAGAGAACTCAGGTTTAATTTCCAGTACCTATAGAGCAGCTAACAACTCTTTGTAATTCCAGTCCCAGGAGATCTGACACTTTCACACAGCTACACATGAAGACAAAAAGCGAATGCACATTCAAAAAAGTTAAAAACAAAAACAAAACTTTTTTTTTTTTTAAAAAAAGAGACATCTTTGATTTTTAGTTTGATCTTCCCACCCTACCTTATCCCCAACTAGAATATAAACCCCATTAAGGGCCTTTTGGTCAATGTCACATTCCTACAGAGAAAAAAACAAATCAAAACAATAAAAAACAAAACAAAACAAAACCAAAGCAAAAAAACCCAAAAAATCCCTCTGCTGGTAAATTGAGGTGTTCACATAAAATTTGTTATGTTAAATGAAAGGGACATTTGATAATCTTTTCCTTACTGGATTACTGAAGAGGTTAGGAACAAGCTAATAAACAGCAGCTCTTACTACGACTTGTGATTTGTGGCTCATGTTTTCCTAGAACAGCTATCATAAGCTTCTTGCTTCTTCCCTTTTAGTTCCATAAGACCTCTGTATCTCTCAGACACAGACTTCCATGCATGATACTTCAGCTAGTAGTTCTTCTCCATGGGTTTCCTTTTAGAATGACTTAAAGCAGGGCTGTTTCTCTCTTCTCTCACCCCAACTATAGACAGCAAACAGATACTAAGTGCTACTAAATATAGTCTTAAACCTGTGTCCTTTAAGTCTGAGTTTTCAGTAAGTCAGAAATCCGTTCCCACTTATCTTTAAATTTCTGTATTTTGCTTTCCTAGTTTAAGAAGTCATGCTTATTCCTTATAGAAAGCTGAAGAATGTGCACAGAGATTGTGGAGGTGCACAGACAATTTGGTACTCTTACTTTGTATTTGACATTAATAACAAGTTTTGTTTGTTTTGTTTTCTTTGAGGTAGGGTCTCGCTTTGTAGCTCTGGTTGGCCTGGAACTCACAAAGATTTGCTTGCTTCTGTCTTCAGAGTGTTAAGCATTAAAGATGTGAATCAACATATCCGATCCTTTTAAAAAATTGTATGTAAGTTTTGTCTACAAGTATGTCTGCACTTTTGGTAATCAGGTCTCTTTTTCTATCATGTGCTTGATTCTGGGGATCAAGCACTGGCCCCAGGATTGGGGATTGAACCCAGAGTCTTGCATGTTAGTGAAGCACTCTACTACTGAGCTAAACTTCTGACCCCTAGACGGTTTTTAAAGTCTGGTTTACCATAGGGAAATGACTGGATATATCAGCAGCAGAGATGGGGAAGAATGTGAGTTGTCTAAAATCAGGTGGAGGCTTAGGACTCTACATTTAAGTATCACAAATCTTATTTCTAGAACTTGCAAGTAAATATAACAGTAAGAAGTAACATCAGGAAATACTTTGAGCTTTAGCTTTATACTTTGAAAGACCTTTGCAAGTGTCTCAGAAGATGATTCCGAATTTTCAAAAGATCATTAAAATAAGTTACATTGGTAAAATGTAACCCTTTAGGAGACCAGAAGTATTATGAGTTTAAATTTAACAAATGGATGTCAAACACAAAAAAGTCCAGGAATGACTGCTACTGAGTAGTAGATGGGGCCAACTTTCAGCACACAGGGTTGGAGGTGGGGTGTCAGTGTACAACAGGTGAAGTTTCTCCCTATACCATCCCCAGTCATCCTTGGCACTATCCTCTTCTACTGTGCCTTAGTACAGCAGGGGTCAGAGGATTCATCTGTTCATGCCTCCCTTGCATCGTTCATTTTCTCATTCTTCCATCATCTGCTGTGCACAGGCATCGTCACAGGTGCTTAGTGATGTATGAGGTCATACACCTCCTGCTTAAAACCTTTACCACAGAGCTGACTCCAGAGGATTTAGCATCATTTGCTTTGTTGCTCTGATGGCAGAGACTCAACATTTTACCACCACCTCCTGTTGCTATCAACAGATGGCAGCTTTATGCTAGCCAGCATAGAGTAAACAGATGCAGTTCCATGAATTTTTAGAGTTGCCACAACTTACTATCAGTGATATATGGGGGAGATACAAACCTTATAGGAATAAACAACTTTGCAGGTGAGTGGATAATTTCTTAAGGTACCAGAAGGGCTGGAGCTGCTGTCATCAAAAACATCCATGTTGTCTTCAAACTCTTCTCCTTCTTCTCTTTCAGCATCTGCATTAAGCTAGGAAAAATTAGAAGTCACTGGCTACTTTGCTTATTTCATGAAAATGGCAGAAAATAAACAAATACAATTGAAATAGAATTGTTTCAAAATATTAGTTTATCTATTCAACTTCACATATTATAAAAGACCAGAGAATTTTAAAAATCAAAAGTAAAATGCTGTGTCAGGTGTAGTATACACACCTTTAATCCTAGCACACAGGAGGCAGAGGCAATCAAATCTTTGTGAATTTGTGGCCAGAATGGTCTGCAAAGTTTCATACCACTTGGGGGCTACATAGTTCGATTGTGTGTGTGTGTGTGTTTTTTTTTTTTTAAAGTAAAAACATGAGACTGGGATGCTGGTGGTTTTGTAAAAGTACTTGCCATGCCAACCTTGATGACCTGAGTTTCATCAGCAGATCCTATGGTGGAAGGAAAGAGCCAACTCCCAAGTCTTCTGACTTCCACATGCACACCATGGTGTGTACGTGTACACACACACACAAACACACACACACACACAAACAAATAAAGTAAAACACTAACACTTCAGTGTTGCATACTTGTAATTCAAGCATTTGGGAAGTGGAGGTTAAAATTCCTACCTTATTATTATTCCTTATTATTCCTACCTTAAAGGTAGGTATAGGCTAAATACCTACCTTTAGCTAGGTAGTAGATTCTGGGCTAAATGAGACCCTGTCACAAATTAACACCTCAAATATACAAAAAGTAATTTATCAGTATCCTTTAACTTTTTGCTGTTAAATGCTGGCAAACAAAGGCCTCTTAAAATTTTTAAATGCTAACATGAGGAAATATTGAAGATTGCTAAAAATGCTTTACACACAGTTTTTAGAAAATATACTGCCCAACACATAGCGTAAATCATGACCAATAGCAGATTTAAATATGATAAAGTGCTCTGTTACTGAAAGACATTACCAGAACCACAATAAAGGAGCTAGAGGTGCAGCTCAGTTTATAAGAGTACTTGCCTAGTATGCATTCAGATCTGGGCTTCATCCTTTACACCCCCAAAACAAGGTGTGGTGGTGGTACATGGCTGCAATTTCAGCACCCAGGAAACAGAAGCAAGAAGATCAGAAATTCAAGGTCATCTTTGGCCACATAGCAAGTCTGAAGCCAGCAAGAGTTACAAGAGACTCATTCACCCCTACAATGAAGCCAGGTATGATGGATCCTGTCTTTAATACCAGCACTCAGGAGGCTGGGTCAGGAGGACTGCTTTAAGTGTGGTTTCAGTCTAGGCTACAGGGTGACACTTGGTAACACATGCCTATAACCTCAGCACTTTGGAGACAAAGGCAGGAGGAGTATCCTTGGCTATATAGTGAGTTTAGGCCAGTCTGGGCTACATAAACCCCTGTAACAATCAATCAATCAACAGTCAATCAAATCAATCAATCAATCAATCAAAACACAACATTCAAAATAAACATAAACCAAGAAGAGACAACCAACTAAAATCCACTCCAGTGAGATTCTACTCCATATTCATGAGTGTCTTTATCACCAAGGAAAAAGGAGCATGTATTGCTAAGGATGCAGCAAAGCTGGAGCCTTATACACTAGTAATAGGAAGGTAAATGGCACATCTGCTGTGAAAAACAGGATAATGTTTCCTTAATAAATTAAACATAGAAGTATATAAAATTTTCCTGAATATACACATAAAGGAAATGAAAGCAAAGACTAGAATAGATGTTTGTAAACTACTGTTCACAGTAGCAATATTACAACAGCCAAAGTTCCACTAATAGAGGAATAGGTAAATGAAACTGTGCACACAGATAATGGAATATTACTCAGTCTTAAAAAGGGAGGAATGCTGGCTGACACATGCTACTACATGGATGTACTTTAAAAACATTATGCTAAGTAAAGTAAGCCTTTACAAAAAGATAAACACCAATTCCATCTCTAAGAAGTATGAAGAGTAGCCAAAGGCATAGTAGCACAGCATTTGTTGGGACTGAAAGTGGCTCAAGGAGTTATTGTTTACTAGGGACAGAGTTTTACAGTTTTCAATTAGTTGTTTATTTGAGACAGAGTATCACTATGTACCCCAGACTGACCTGAAATGTATGCATCTCTGGCTGGTCTCAACTTAGAATTCTTTGCTTCTTCCCTTTGGGTACTCAGATTACTGGTAAGGCCACCATAGCCAGTGAAAGTTTTCTCTCTCTCTCTTTTTTTTAAGATGTATTTTATTTTTAATTGTGTGTGTGTGTGTGTGTGTGTGTAACACACACACACACACACACACACACACACACACACACAGGCCAGAGGCACTGAATTACAGGTGGACGTGAGCCACCTGTTGCGGTGCTGGGAAATGGGTCCCCAGCAAGAGCAGGACAAACATTCTTCACCATTGAGCCATCTCTCTGGTCCCTTAAACATATTTTATATATTCGGAAGACCTTTCTTTCATACTTTAGGGAAAGCTACAGACATTTTACTGTATTACACAAAACACTCACACATTTATAAAAAGGGGGTAGAACACATTTCCAAAAATACATATGGAATGTTAACGTACTATAGTTTGGTATTGGGAATCAGTCCAGAGCACTTCTCTTGCCAGCATGGACTGATAATACTAAACATTCCTTTTACCTTATCTGTTTTTAGTTCATGTTGGATTCTCATAGAAAGGCCTAGAAGGCTTTAGTGACAACAGGGCAAACTGTCAGATGCTTTGTATGATGGATTTTTAAAGCACAGTTTCTTAGGCTAATCTCTTCCTTTTCCCTCTTCATTGTTCTCATGGTTTCTTGACCCAGCATTTCTAAAATCCCACTTTTCCTTGCTCTCTTATCTTAAGGACTACACTCTCAACCCTTCTTTCTTCAATCAAAACAATTCTTAGCCATACTTACATTTTCCTTTCTTAAATGTTGTAAAAAGCTACTCTTCCTGCAAGGGCAGTAAGAAGAACCCTGTGGGAGTTTCTGTAGAGGCTGTCTTCTGGTACTTGGCATGTTCAGCCTTGGGGTGCTCTCAGACAGGAAGCAGTATGACAGGTTGGATGTGAATACTGACTATATCACTTACTTGCTGTGTGTGACCCTGGGCAAGTCATCTGGTTCCTAAACTTCAGTGACCTCAACTCTCTTATGAAGACAACTATTTTTTCTAATAAAGACAAGTACTTTTCCACAAGGCTATCACAAGGATTAAAGGAGGTAATGCATTTTAAACCTCGAACACTCACTTGGCAGATGGGAGGTACTTAGTATGTCATTATCTTTTGCTGGCTTTATGAGGCACAGAGAATCAGATGAAGAATTTGCTGACACCCAACACAGAGAAAAGCAGCTACTTGCAGAAAATTGATTAGCAGAACCTCTTAACTCTACTTGGACAGAGAAGTGATTGCAGAGCACAGGACCTTACTCCAAGCACTGTCTAAGTAGATAATACATAAATTTCTGTTCAAAGCAAGATGGAATACTAGGGACCAGATTTGAATTTAATGTCAGGAACAATTTAAAAGAATTGGTTGTGGGCCTGTAAAATGGTTTCATGAGTAAAGGTACCTGCCACCTCCTGCAAGTTGTCCTTTGACCGCTATTTGATCAATATGGCATGCCCCACCCCAATAAATAAATTTAATAACATAAAAAACATGGTCAAAATATATGAAAGTTTTCAAGACATAGGCCACCAACCAACGAAAGACAGCGGTGTGTGGGGAATGGAAACAATTTGCTCAACTCACCCTCAGAAAAAGTTTCCAGGCTGAGGAGAGTGTGCCCTCTGAATTGAGTGGAACAGAGAGCTCACAAAGGCCAAGGTGGCTAGGGTTCAGACCACAGTAACAAGGAGAGCAGAACGAGATCCTGAGAAATTTGCAGAGGCCTCAAGTCTTCGGCTAAGTAGTGTATGTGTATGAACAGTAGCTGAAGCTAGAAACAGAACCATCTGGAAGGATTAGAGAAACGTGTCTCTGGAACTCACACAGCTTTGGGACATGACTCGCTTTCTCTAAGGCACAGCACATCGGGTGAGGCTCACAGAGCAGTAAGAATATGGAAGACACAGGCAATGCCATCAGCCAACTAGATGTAACTGCACTCGTAGAGCACAGCACTCAAGAGCAGCAGAATGTACACTCTTTTCTATATCACACACTGGGTCACAAAAGAAGTCTCAGTAAATTGTAACTGGAGCATAACTAAATTAGAACTCTAAAGTTGAAATATATCTGGAAAGCCTCTCCAAAGTTTTAACATTTAAAAATTCAACAGCTGAAAGCCAGTCAGAAAGTATCTTGAACTGAATGATAATACATTAGCAAAACTGTGCAAAGAACCTAAAGGAGTATATAGCAGGAATGTTTACCAAATGCCTCCACAAGAAAGGGGAAAAGGTCTAAAGTCAATATCCCCAGCTTCTACCTGAAAAAAAAAAAAAATCATAAAGGAGCCAAGTAAATCCAAATTAAACGGGGGAAAGGAAACAAAATCTAAGCGGAAATTAATAAAACAGGAAAACAACAGGAACAACAACAACAAAGCCAATGAAACCAAATGTTTGCTGACTGTGGAAAGCCATCTGTTTGATGAGCCTCCATTAAAACAGAATGACCAGGAAAAAAAAAAAGAGATGACAAAACAATACAAGAATAAGAGTGGCAGCTGACATCACTACAGACACTCTACATATTCAAAGAATAATTAAGACTATTTATTATAAACACCTTCATGCCAGTAACTTTGGTAAGTTGGAGAGAACAGACACATTTTTTACAACAACCCCAAATCAAATTATCAAAGTCTATTCAAAGGAGAACAGAATATCTGCAAACCTGGCAGAGGAAGGAAGAACAGTCAAGGTCAGCCTGGTTTACAGAGTGAGTTTCAGGCTAGTAAGGGCTATATGTGGAGATCCCGTCTCAGAAAGTCAGCCTTTTCCCAGAACTTTTCATACTTTTAATTTTGAGACAGGGTTTCAATTGTCCACTATTCCAGATCTTAACATATGATCTTCCTGCCTCAGCCCTGCAAGTAGCTAAATTACAGACCTGTGTCACCAGGATTAGTTTCTTAAAACATTAACTATATACCCACTATACAGCCTATTCAAAAGCGTATGTTGGTAGTACATATCCTACCCAAATTCAAGACTTACAAAATTACAGTAATAGTCCAGAACAACCCAAATGTCCATCAATGGGTAGAAGGACAGCAAACATCTACAGCTGTACAACACACTATTGCTCAGCATGAAAATAGTCAATGTACAACAACATGTGATCCTCAAAATCATCGCACTGAGTTTTTAAAGTTTCACATGAAAGAGTAGATATGATTCTCTTTATCTAAATTCCAGAAAACACACTAACCTAAAGTACAGAAAGTAGATCAGTGGTTAACTGAGGAACAGAAAATGAACATGACTATGAAAGAGAATGAGGAAAGTTTGGGAGAGTAATAAATATGTTTATTATACTATCTGTGATGCTTTCACCAGTGTCCACATATGTCAAAACATATCAGAATGTGTACATTAAATGTGAAGTTGAATGTATATTTTCAACCTTTAATAAAGCCGCTGAAGTAGCAAAAGCTTGGAAATTTGAATGTTAACTGGTCACACACAACCACTAATAGGACTGGACATAAAACATCCAATGATGACTGAAAAAAAAACCCTACATAGTAAGTACAATGACAAAGATTAGAAGAACATAGAGACCCCCCCTCCCCAGAGCAAGGGCATGTGACCTGAGGGCTGCAGAGGCAGACACCTCTGGGTTCAAATGTCACCTCTCCTCACTCACAACTACAAGAAGATACTTAGTTCCCAAGTCCCATCAGCTCATCAGTAAATACACTGGAGTGACTATGCTTATTAACTAGTTCTTCTCATGCAGATAATATACAAATGTACCTGACATAACACTTAAGCCCCACTCTTCTTTTAGGAACAATTTAAGCTTAGCTGATAAAACTAGAGGAAAGCGCTTATGGTGAAGGTGAGGTGAGTATTCCTTGACATGTTTTATGGGTAAGAAAGTGAATCACAGGACTTTTGGCATTATCACTATTTAAATTATTTTTGAGACAGGGTCTCATGTAACCCAGGTTGGTCCCAAATTTACTACGTAGCTGACAACAGCCTAGAACTTCTGATTTTCTTGCCTGTATCTCCCAAGCATTGGGATTATAGGGTATGCTACCATATTTGGTCTGGGGACCGAACCCAGGGGTGCAGGCAGGTTAAGCAGAGGCTCTAACAACCCAGCTACATTCCCAGCATACTTTTAAAAAGAAGAAACTAACGTTTGTATTCCATAGAAATCAAAGTGGATAAAACATTATGTTTTAGCTAGGTGGTAGTGAAGGATGCTTTTAATCCCAGAGGCAGAAGGATCTTTTTGAGTTTTATCTACAGAGCTATTTCCAGGATAGCTAAGGCTATACAAAGAAACCCTGTATCAAAAAACAAAACAAAAAATCATATGGTTTTACAAACGTGAATTAGTAATTTCCTAAAAACTCTCATTACACATAAAATGAAATTGATAACAATAACATATTATTCCATTACTTTAAAAAAAACTCTACCTTTTTGTTTTTTTATTTTGTTTTAGCTTCCTAGGCTAGCCTAAAACTTCTCCTTCTTTCTTAGTCTCTCAAGTAGCCGAGATTATGTGTACCACATTATATCTAGCTCATTTTCTTTTTTGTTGGATATTCTCATGATATCTCTCTCTCTCTCTCTCTCTCTCTCTCTCACACACACACACACACACACACACACACACACGCTTTATTTGACCACAAATTTCTGTGGGGAGATCACATAGCAGCCATTTTCTTTACTATTTTTTTCAAAAATATAACAAACATTGGCAGTATCTCTCCCAGTGTTGCAAAGAATACAGTAGTTACCACTACTACTAGTCACCACTAGTAACTGTAGGGATTTATAAGAAGATTTATTTTTATTATTTTATTATGTGTATGTATGTGTGTGTGTGTGTGTGGGGGGGGATATATGCACATGAATGCAAGTGCACAGAAGTCAAAGGTGTCGGATTTTCCTGGAGCTGGGGTCCCAGGTATCAAACGGAGGTCACCAAGCTTAGTGGCAAGCACTTTCCTCTGCATATATGCCTATTAGTAGTATACTATGTAGTTAGTAGTATACTATGGCTATCAAATATAGCTGGTTACACTTCTCTCAATAGTGACAAATTTCAGTCCCACACTCTTCTTGGGCTTGGCTATTGGCAAGTGAGACAAGATCTCTCAATCTGTAGATATTAACACAGACATAGTCAACACCCAGGAAAGGGTCTCATGAGAAGGGATGGCTTAAAGCACACTTAAATCAGTGAATTAACCTGATCTAAGTAGAATTTAAAATAACAATTTCACCAGAAGCATAGGCTTTTAGAGCATAGAGCTTAGATCAATGAAAAAGCCTGCTGCCCATTTGAAAGTACTATAAATATAAAAGCAATTGCAGATTTTTTTGGGGGGGGGCAAGGATAATCTTTTAACAGTTTCTATTTGTTTCATTATAGAAAGTCACTCTTTCTTTTAATTGAGATTAGCTGAAGCCCATAAACAGGTTCTCATAATTTAAAAACAAATTCCACCGAACTGCAAGGACTGTTAGGCATATTGAGCAGTAAAGGTCAGGCACATTCATCTCCTTGCCTTTCAGCCACATTCAGCAGTCTTCAAGATGACTGAATCAGGATTTATTTCTATGTAATTCTGCAAATGTCAGATCCCTAGGGAGTCTGCACAACAAAGCAGACTGTCAGACTGCCTTAGTGCAACTGTTGAGAGAAGTCATGAAGATAGTGCCAGTTATGATCAGAAACGCTAAGGAAAAAGGAGACTAGAAAGAATAAAAATAAGCCCAGTCTCATACAAAGGTATGATTCATATAGATTCTGTTTGCTCCTACTGTGGGAATCAGCCCTCAAACTGAAAAAAAGAAATTTAGTTGTTTCTTAGTATTCAAGGAGGATTGAATCCTGGATCCCTTGTGGATACCAAATTCCAGGGATACTCAGGCCCTTATATAAAATGGTATAGTATTTAAATATAACCTATACATATCTAACAGACTGCAAATGCTGTAGAAATAATTGCTGTTATATACATGCTTAAGAGAAAAGTTTTTATGCAATTGTAAAAATCCAGCTTTCAGGTTTGTGGTTGGTTGAATCTATGCATGTAAAATCCAGGAATATGAATGACCAACTGCATATATATAACTTACTAAAATGATTACAGAGACTCTAAAAGGATGATTATGAAGATTATTCAGGGGCAAGAAAAATTAGACTGAAAGATTATGCAAAGTTAACATCCCTTATTATGTTTAAATAATTTTAAAGATTAGGTTATGGACTGGGAATGGATTTAAGTGAGAGAAGGCAAGAAAGTAAGAGGAAGGAAAGATAAGTGATTGATTTAGTGGCTCACAGGGTCACCAGCAGAAATCCATTCTCAGGTGCTATATGTAGTCTCCAGTTACCCAATAACTAAATCATCTCTCTGTCCCCTACTTTCCCTCTCAGATTGTATCTGATTACATAGTCCTGGACAGCTTGTAACTCTCTATGTTGTCCAAGCTGGATGCCAGCATTGAACTCAGGCTGCTACAGAGCACAAAATAATTTGTGCCTGGAACTTGCTGTCGCCATAAACTATGGAGCAGAACAATCTGAGGTAGATGGGAAATTTAAAGATTTGATAGGAAGATGTCCCATGACATGGAGCAACTCTGTTCCTATGACAACAGGACAAGCTCCAGTCAGAGACAGCAAGACCAACTAACAACAGAGACAACCAGATGGCGAGAGGCAAGTGCCAAAACATAAGAAATAGAAACCAAGGCTACTTGGCATCATCAGAACCCAGTTCTCCCACCACAGCAAGTCCTGGAACCCCAACACACCTGAAAAGCAAGATTTGGATTTAAAATCACATCTCATGATGATGATAGAGGACTTTAAGAAGGGCATAAATAACTCCCTTAAAGAAACAAGTGAACAAGCATTAGTCCTTAAAGAGGAAACACAAAAATCTCTTAAAGAATTACAGGAAAACACAGCCAAACAAGTGAAGGAAATGAACAAAACCATCCAGGATCTAAAAATGGAAATAGAAACAATAAAGAAATCACAAAGGGAGACAACCCTGGAGATAGGAAACCTAGGAAAGAGATCAGGAGTCAGAGATGCAAGCATCACCAACAGAATAAAAG
Source organism: Rhynchomys soricoides (assembly GCA_019843965.1). Classification (NCBI taxonomy): domain Eukaryota; kingdom Metazoa; phylum Chordata; class Mammalia; order Rodentia; family Muridae; genus Rhynchomys; species Rhynchomys soricoides. Next base: position 3,245,345 of record JADRCH010000315.1, on the reverse strand, counting down.
ACATAGAAGAGAGAATCTCAGAGGCAGAAGATACCATAGAAAACATTGACACAACAGTCAAAGAAAATGCAAAATGCAAAAAGCTCCTAACCCAAAACATCCAGGAAATCCAGGACACAATGAGAAGACCAAACCTAAGGATAATAGGTATAGAAGAGAGTGAAGATTCCCAAGTTAAAGGGCTAGTAAATATCTTTAACAAAATTATAGAAGAAAACTTTCCTAATCTAAAGAAAGAGATGCCCATGAACATAGAAGAAGCCCTCAGAACTCTAAATAGATTGGATCAGAAAAGAAATTCCTCCAGTCACATAATAGTCAAAACAACAAGTACACAAAACAAAGAAAGCAGTAAGGGAAAATGGTCAAGTAACATATAAAGGCAGACCTATCAGAATTATACCAGAATTCTCACCAGAGACTATGAAAGCTGGAAGATCCTGGGCAGATGTCATACAGACCCTAAGAGAACACAAATGCCAGCCCAGGCTGCTATATCCAACAAAACTCTCAATTAACATAGATAGAGAAACCAAGATATTCCATGACAAAACCAAATTTACACAATATATTTCTACAAGTCCAGCCCAACAAAGGATAACAGATGGAAAACTCCCAACACAAGGAGGCAAATTACACCGTAGAAAAGCAAGAAAGTAATCTTTCAACAAACCCAAAAGAAGATAGCCACACAAACATAATTCCGCCTCTAACAATAAAAATAACAGGAAGCAACAATCACTATTCCCTAATATCTCTTAATATCAATGGACTCAATTCCCCAATAAAAAGACATAGACTGACAGACTGGATACATAAACAGGACCCAGCATTTTGCTGCATACAGCAAACGCACCTCAGTGACAAAGACAGAGTGTACCTCAGAGTAAAAGGCTAGAAAAAAAATTTCCAAGCAAACGGTCCCAGAAAGAAGCTGGAGTAGCCATTCTAATATTAAATAAAATCAACTTTCAACCAAAAGTTATCAAAAAAGATAAGGAAGGACACTTCATACTCATCAAAGAAAAAAATCTACCAAGATGAACTCTCAATTCTGAACATCTATGCTCCAAATGCAAGGGCACCCATATTCATAAAAGAAACTTTACTAAAGCTCAAAGCACACATTGCATGCACCTCACACAATAATAGTGGGAGACTTCAACACCCCACTCCCATCAATGGACAGATCTTGGAAACACAAACTAAACAGAGACAAAGTGAAACTAATAGATGTTATGAATCAAATAGATTTAACAGATATCTATACAGCATTTCATCCTAAAACAAAAGAATATACCTTTTTCTTAGCACCTCATGGTACCTTCTCCAAAACTGACCATATAATCAGTAACAAAAAAGGCCTCAACAGATACAAGAAGATTGAAATATTCCCATGCATCCTATCAGATCACCACAGACTAACGCTGGTCTTCAATAGCAACAAAAAACAACAGAAAGCCCACATACACATGGAAGCTGAACAACGGTCTACTCAGTGATAACTTGGTCAAGGAAGAAATAAAGAAAGAAAATAAAGACTTTTTAGAATTTACTGAAAATGAAGGTACATCATACCCAAAATTATGGGACACAATGAAAGCAGTGCTAAGAGGAAAACTCATAGCTCTGAGTGCCTCCAAAAAGAAACTGCAGAGAGCATATACTAGCAGCTTAACAGCACACCTGAAAGCTCTAGAACAAAAAGAAGCTAATACACCCAAGAGGAGTAGATGGCAGGAAATAAAGTCAGGGCTGAAATCAACCAAATAGAAACAAAAAAGAACTATAGGAAGAATCAATAAAACCAGGAGCTGGTTCTTTGTGAAAATCAACAAGATAGATAAACCCTTAGCCAGATTAACTAGAGGGCACAGAGACAGTATCCAAATTAACAAAATTAGAAACGAAAAGGGAGACATAACAACTGAAACTGAGGAAATTCAAAAAATCAGAAGCCTATACTCAACAAAACTGGAAAATCTGGATGAAATGAACATGAATTTTCTAAACAGATACCAGGTACCAAAGTTAAATCAGGATCAGATAAACCATCTAAACAGTCTCATAACCCCTAAAGAAATAGAAGCAGTCATTAAAAGTCTAAAAAAAAAAAAAAAAAAAAAAAAAAAGGCGCCCAGGACCAGATAAGTTTAGTACAGAATTCTATCAGACCTTCAAAGAATACCTAATACCAATAATCTTCAAACTATTCCACAAAATAGAAACAGAAGGAACACCACCCAATTCATTCTATGAAGCTACAATTATGCTTATACCTAAACCACACAAAGACCCTACAAAGAAAGAGAACTTCAGAATAATTTCCCTTATGAATATCGATGCAAAAATACTCAATAAAATTATTGCAAACCGCATCTAAGAACACATAAAAACAATCATTCACCATGATCAAGTAGGCTTCATCCTAAAGATGCAGGGATGGTTCAACATATAGACATCTGCCAACATAATCCACTATATAAACAAACTCAAAGGAAAAAAAACATCTAATGATCATCTAATTATGTGCTGAGAAAGCATTTGACAAAATTCAACACCCCTTCACAGTAAAAGTCTTGGAAAGATTAGGAATTCAAGGCCTATACCTAAACATAGTAAAAGCAACATACAGCAAACCAGTAGCCAACATCAAACTAAATGGAGAGAAACGTGACTCAATCCCACTAAAATCAGGGACTAGACAAGGCTGCCCACTCTTCTCTCCCTACCTATTCAACATAGTACTTGAAGTCCTAGCCAGAGCAATCAGACAACAAAAGGAGGCCAAAGGGATACAAATTGGAAAGGAAGAAGTCAAAATATCACTATTCTCAGATGACCCCAAAAATTCCACCAGAGAACTGCTACAGCTGATAAACAACTTCAGCAAAGTGGCTGGATACAAAATTAACTCAAACAAATCAGTAGCCTTCCTATACTCAAGGACAAACAGGCTGAGAAAGCAATTAGGGAAACAACACCCTTCACAATTGTCACAAACAATATAAAGTATTTTGGTGTGACACTAACCAAGCTAGTAGTGAAAGATCTGTATGACAAAAACTTCAAGTCCCTGAAGCAAGAAATGAAAGAAGATCTCAGAAAATGGAAAAATCTCCCATGATCATGGATTGGTAGGATTAATATAGTAAAAATGGCCATCTTGCTGAAAGCAATCTACAGATTCAATGCAATCACCATCAAAATTCCCACTCAATTCTTCATAGAGTTAGAAAGAGCAATTTGAACATTTGTTTGGAATAACCAAAAACCCAGGATAGCAAAAACTATTCTTAACAATAAAAGAACTTCTGGGGGAATCACCACCCCTGACCTCAAGCTATATTACAGAGCAATAGTGATAAAAACTCCATGGTATTGTACAGTGACAGGCAAGTAGATCAATAGAATAGAATAGAATAGAATAGAATAGAATAGAATAGAATAGAAGACCCAGAAATGAACCCACATCTCTATGGTCACTTGATCTTTGACAAAAGAGCTAAAACCATCTAGTAGAAAAAAGACAGCATTTTCAATAAATGGTGCTGGTTCAACTGGTCAGCATGTAGAAGAATGCAAATTGATCCATTTTTCGCTCCCTGTACAAAGCTCAAGCTGAAATGGATCAAGGTCTTCCACATAAAACCAGATACACTGAATCTAATAGAAGAGAAAGTGGATAAAATCTCAAACACATGGGCACAGGGGGAAAGTTTCTGAATAGAACACCAATGCCTTATGCTCTAAGATCAAGAATCAACAAATGGGGCCTCATAAAATTGCAAAGCTTCTGTAAGGCAAAGACACTGTCAATAGGACAAAACTGCAACCAACAGATTGGGAAAAGATCTTTACCAATTCCACATCTGATAGAGGGCTAATATCCAATATATACAAAGAACTCAAGAAGCTAGACTTCAGAGAACCAAATATCCCTATTAAAAATGGGGTACAGAGCTAAACAAAGAATTCTCAACTGAGGAATATCAAATGGCTGAGATGCACTTAAAAAATGTTCAACATTCTTAGTCATCACAGAAATGCAAATCAAAACAACCTTGAGATTCCACCTCATACCAGTCAGAATGGCTAAGATCAAAACCTCAGGTGACAGCAGATGCTGGCAAGGATGTGGAGAAAGAGGAACACTCCTCCATTGCTGGTGGGAATGCAAATTGATACAACCTCTCTGGAAATTAGTTTGGCGGACCCTCATAAAATTGGACATAATACTACCTGAGGACCCAGCTATACCACTCCTGGGCATATACCCAGAAGATGTTCCAACATGTAATAAAGACACATGTTCCACTATGTTCATAGCAGCCTTATTTATAACAGCCAGAAAAGCTGGAAAGAACACAGATGTCCTTCAATAGAGAAATGGATACAGAAAATGTGGTATATTTACACAATGGAGTATTGCTCAGCTATTAAAAACAATGAAATTCTTAGGCAAATGGATGAAACTAGAAAAATCATCCTGAGTGAGGTAACCCAGTCACAAAAGAGCACACATGGTAAGCACTCACTGATAAGTGGATATTAGCCCAAAAGCTCGGAATACCCAAGATGCAATTCACAGACCATATGAAGCTCAAGAAGAAGGAAGACCAAAATGTGGATGCTTCAGTCCTTCTTAGAAGGGGGAACAAAATAATCATGGGAGGTAGAGGGTGAGAGGGACTTGGGAGTAACAGAAGAGGGGGAGGGGAAAAGGGAGGAAGAATCAGGTATGGGAGGAGATGGGGGAAGATGTACAGAGGGTCAGGAACTTGAACAGAGGTGTGTAGCAATAAGGGTAGGCACCAGCAAGTCCCAGATGCCTGGAAAGCAAGATGCTTCCAGGACCCAAAAGGATTGAGATTAGCTGAAATGCCCAACAAAGGGGAGGGAGAACCTATAGAGACCATATCCGAAGTTAGACAAGGTCCCTGGCTGGGGGATGGAGCCAACCACTTGTCTCCAAATTCTTAACCCAGAAGGGCTCCTGTCTAAAGGAAATACGGGGACAAAGTGTGGAAAGAATACTGAAGGAAAGGCCATCCAGAGACTGCCCCACCTGGGGGATTGATTCATCCCATATACAAACACCAAACCCAGTCACTATTATGGATACCAAGAAGTGCTTGCTGACAGGAGCCTGGTATAGCTGTCTCCTGAGAGGGTCTGCCAGAGCCTGACAAATACAGAGGCAGATGCTTGCAGCCAATCATTGGACTTAGCATGGGGTCCCCAATGGAAGAGTTAGAGAAAGGACTGAAGTAGCTGAAGGGGTTTGCAACCCCATAGGAAGAGCAACAATATCAAGCAACCAGAGTCCCCACAGCTCCCAGGGACTAAACTACTAACCAAAGAGTACACATGGAGGGACCCATGGCTCCAGCCGCATATGTAGCAGAGGATGGCATTGTCTGGCATTAGTAGACAATGGGATCCTGTGAAAGTTCGATTCCCCAGTGTAGGGGAATGCCAGGGCAGTGAGGTGGGAGTGGGTGAATGGGAGGGGGAGCACCCTCATAGAAACAGGTGAAAGGCAGATGAGAGAGGGGTGTTCCAGAGGGAAAACTGGGAAGGGGGATAACATTTGAAATGTAAATATATAAAATATCCAATTTAAAAAAAAAGAAAGAAAATAGAAAACCAGGGTGCTATGTGAAAAATGTGATGAAATTTCCAGGAGCGCTGGCCAGTTTATGTAACAAGGATACCTAACATCTGCTGGGCCCAAACAGTAGAAGCAGATGGAACAACCTTAGCTTTTTTGTTTACTATTATTGCATCCTTCCATTCATCCACTCAGTTCTTCCCGCAACAAACACTAAGTATTGTGTACCAGGGCACTTTGCTGTGTGGAACAGAGTCAGAAGACATGGCCATTATATTCAACAGAGGAAGATGATAAACAAAAGAAAACAAAGAGAAACAAACTTAGGTAAATTCCATCAAGAAAGAAGCAAGATGAACCCTGGACTTGAGGAAGAAAACGAGCTGTGTGCTAGTTATTACCTGTCAAACCCTCCCTGCATTGGGTTCTTGTTCTCCCCCTGGTAACTGAATTCATCTTTATACTAAGCCCGTGTATTTTATGTGTATGTGTGTGTACTTGTGTGTTCATGTGTGTGTGGAGGCCAGAGGTGAGCCTGGGATGTTATTCCTTAGGCACCATCTACCTTGTTTTCTGAGACAGGGTCTCTTGTTGGCCAGGAGCTTGCCAATCTGGCTGGCTAGTGAGCCCCAGGGCTCTTCAGTCTCTACTTTCCCAGTATGGAAGGAGTTACAAGCACCAATCACCTAGTCTGGCTATGATACACAGGTTCTGGAGCTTCAACTCAGGTCCTCACACTTGCACTATAAGCACTTTACTGATTGAGATATTTCTCCAGCTCAGACCCTACAGTTGAAAAGATATTTCTCAACTTTCTAAATGTTCATTTCACTAGATGTTCATTTCACTGAGAATTACAGAAATACTACTTTTTCTCTTCTACTACTTTCAGCTAAAATGCATATTTGCATAAATGGAATAATAAGTTTGGGGGACAGACACCAATAGCCCAATTAGTGGCAATGTATTCTTTCCTGTATTAAAAAACAAAACACACACACTTGTTTTCTCCTCTCTTCTCTTTCCTGCATTAAGTTTAAATGAAATGACAGACGGAAGGCAACAACCTCCCACTATTTTTATTTTAAAATTTTATCAAGTTTGGCCCCAGAGCAAACAACAGTGAAGGTTAGTCAGCCAATGAAATCCAAGAAAAGAAACTGTACCGAGTGTAGAGTGCCGTTGCTGGTCACAGCTGGAGGGCGGGCCCACCGCTCATTTTCCAGTTCCTCCATCACTTGATTCATGGCACTCTTTAACCATGTATCTACAGAAACCCCAATCTGCTTCAGTAGGTCTAGCCGGGCCTCAGCTTTCAATTTAATGATCTAAGAAAACAGCAAAACAAATAAGGTTGGAACTCAAGGCAATTTTCCCTCACACTGATTAACAACCTTGATATTTATTAGCAATTGTTATATATTTTTCATCTACAGAAATAGAGAACATGAATACAAGCATATAAGGCAAATGGCATACTTGTATCTTATTGATTCTGGGGTTGTTGGAGATTGAACTCAGGTCCTGTACATGTGATGCGTGTGATGCGTGTGATGCGTGTGATGCATGTGATGCATGTGATGCGCTACCACTCAGCTACACCTGCTGTACCTTGTATTGCAACAAGGCCACAGTACTGATGACACATAAAACCTAACTAGGAAGAGATGAGAATACCACAACATCTTCCTTTTGCTGTTAAGAAGAACGTGGCTTACAACATCTTGAAGTGGCCATTTAAGCTAACCCTGGGATTTTTCTTTTCTTTCATAATCCATTGTTGATGGTCTGTGAACAATGCAATCATGTTATCCTCTTGTTTAAAATGCTATGACTCTGAACTAGGACTATGTTTTATTCTGAAAACAAAACACACTTACTAATTTAGAATAAAAGTGTGTCTGCGTATATGTATGTGCACCATATGACTGGAGCATGAAGAAGGAAGAAGAGAGCATTCAATCCCCTGAAACTAGGTACAGATAATTGTGGGACAACATGTGAGTACTAGGATTGAACCTGGATCCTCTAAAAGAGAAGTAAGCACTCTTAACAATGGAACCATCTCTCCAGCTCCAACTGGATTCTGAGCAATAATGTGGAGTATGATAGTTTTTATACTTTAAAATAGTTTTTTCTGTCTTTCCATAGCCTCTAAGCTCCCACATGACTACACACTCCAACACATCACATGCTCTCATGCTGGGTTGACAATGAGCAAGGCTTCATGCTTTATGATGTCGCTAATCTTTTGAAGGTCAGTTTAAAAATCCTTTGTATGGTTTTTCTAATGATTTTCCTTTCTTGGGCAGCCAATCACACGCTTCCCTCTGTTTATAAAACACTCTGTACAGATCCAGTCAGAATGAGGAAGGCATTAAACACCTAGCTGTTCGGGTGTTTACTCTTTTTTTGACACAATTGAGCCTCCGTTAGCACTGAACTATTCTCCTAACATGTGATTAGGAATCTTTGACTGAATTCCTACATAAAAGCACTTCTATTGCTCTTCTAAGGAGAAGTTTTTACATTGAACTTAAGTTGGACATAAAAGTATTTTCTTTTTAAATAATAATGCTAATAACGTTTCTTTTTAATAATATTAACACTTTCCAGCAGAGGCTTTAAGAACTTTGGTTTTGACTTGACTGCTATGAGTGATTGTTAATTAACAGTCCTTTTGATTTTAAATTAAATCATGATGAAGCTGCCAGAAACACTTGAAAGGGAGAATAGAGTTGCTCTTCACTAAATTCAAGATGGACAGTAACTGGACTGTGTTCCTAAACCATACACAAGTACCCATGAAATGACACAAGCACAACCATACACTTGTGCACTTATTTCAGTGTGTGTGCGTGTGCACGCGCGCGTGCACACACACACACACACATTCATGGAAATCAGACATATAAGCCTCTGCTAAGGCAGAGAAACAAGAAAAACCAAGACATAGTCAGTACATTTTATTTCCTCAACATTAATTAGTCTAGTTTGCATTAAGATTTATTTATTGATTGATTGATACTGGGTCTCATATAGTCCAATCTGGCCTCCAACTTGAAGGTGGCCTTGAACTTCTTATCCTTTTGCTTGTATATAGCATAAAAATGTCCATAATGACTACTGTTCTGTTCTTGAGATTATAATACAATTAAAACACCTCCCAAACTTCCTCCTTCAGATTCCTCCCACAGATCCCTTCCTGTTCTCTATGACAGCCATGGTGCCTTATTCATTAACTGTTGTCACATGTATATATGTATATAATATACTCTTTTAAATATACAGCCTAATGGGTATTAAACATATTAGCACTGTTGTGAAACAATTACACCAGCTACCTCCAGATCTCATTCATCATATACAACTATAACTAGGGGCAAGAGAGATGGCTCAGTAGTCAAGAACACTCTTCCAGAGGTCCTGAGTTCAATTCCCAGCACTCATATGGTAGCTTACAACCATCTGTAATGGGACCTAATGCCCTCTTCCAGTATGCAGATGTACATGTTGACAAAACACACCCACATAACAATGAATCTTTAAAAAATATTTTAAAAACCCCAATTCAATGCAGTAAAGAACAGCTTCTCATTCTCCTCCCTTGTCCTCATAACTACTATCTGATTTTCTGTCTCTTTGATTTTAACTATTGTAAAATAGTTATTACAACAACGTTGTCTATTGTACAAGGACAGAGTATTTGTCTGTGACTGTCATCCTGTGGTTATTGTTTGGAGTATCTTAGCCATCTATTTATTTTTAATCTATTAGTGTCTTTGGATTTAAAATGTTTTTCTAAGAGATAGCGTATGGTTGAGTCACATTTTAAAAAGATTTTATTTATTTTTATTTTATGTGTATGAATGTTTTGCCTGCCTGCATGTTTGTGTACCACATGTGCCTAGTGTTCACAGAGGCCAGAGGGCACTGGATTTCTGGAGTTACAGAGAGTTGTAAGCTACCATGTGGGTGCTGTGAACCCAATCCAAGTTCTTTACAAAAGCATCAGATGCTCCTAACTCTAGACTCTATATAATTTTTTAAAAACCATTCTGCTGATTTGTCTTTTGGTTAGAGAATTTAATACACTTATATTTACAGTCACTACTCTACAGGAGAGTTACTTCTACCAGCTTGCTATTTGTTTTGTATATGCTGATAGCTTTTTATTTCCCTTCCTGATGTGCTGTTTTCTTTTGAGTTTAGTTTTTTAAAAGCTTTATCTATTATAATAGTGTGTGTGTGTGTGTGTGTGTGTGTGTGTGTGTGTGTGTGTATCTTTATGAGTCTATGTGCACTGCAGGCATGCAGGAGCTCCAAGAGGCCAGAAGAGAGCATCAGATTCCCTAGAACCAGAGTTATAGATGATTTTGAGCTCCCATGTGGGAGAGGTGGGAGCCATATCTAGTCCCCTTCAAAAAAGGTAAACACTCTTTGGGCTGAGCCATCTCTCCAGCCCAAAGTTGGTTTTAATTTTTGGAGTGAGATGTTTTGATTTCTTTCTCATTTTCTTTACAAGTATGTGTATATTATGTATATTTCATGTACATGTTTATAGGAAATTATAATTTAATATCTTAAGCGATAACACTCAATTATTAATTTGTAATAATATAGATCAGATGATTAATGTTTGTTTATGTGTGTACACATGTATGTGGGTGACAAATAGCATTTCAAAAAATTCATATACTTAGAAAAAGGGTAAGCTGGGCTTAGTAGTACATGTCTTTAATCACTTTAAGCACTTGGGAGGCAGAGGCAGGTGGATCTCTGAGTTTGAGGCCAGTCTGGTCTACAGAGCAGGTACCAAGACGGCCAGGGCTACACAGAGAAACCTTATGCTGAAAAAAAAAAAAACAAAAAAAAAAAACCCCAACTAAACAAAAACCTTTCAACAACCAAATAACAAAACAAAACAACAGGTAAAAAATGATTACTAATGTTTTACTAAACAATTGTCTCATTCTACTTTGTTTTTCAAGAAAAAACATGTAGCCATGGTTGTCTCAAACTCACAGAGATCTGCCTGCATCTGCCTCCTGAGTGCTGGGATTAAAGGTGAGCATTACCAAGCCTGGCTTATCCTAAGTTTTAATTTTTTTATCTAATTTGAAGAGAGTACCACAGCTACTGTAAATGTTCTTGTGAGAATTGTAGAAATCGTAACACTGTAATAATAGTTTATTGTGAGATTCTTTTTCTAAGAATCTGGTACACAGGAAGCACTCATTAAATTGCCAAATTAATCATTATGACTTGGCCGCAACTTAACTAGCCAAGAATGAATGACTGAAGAATCTTTAGTCTCTGTATTTACATTTTCAATTTCTTCTCGCTGGAAAAGTTTTTTTATTTTATCTATTACAGAGTACTAAGACAGTACTTACTCTATTTGGCAATAAAAATGAATGGAACCATACAGAGACTAGACAAAGCAGATTAATAAATAAGGGAGGGAGCCATTTATGTTGGCAGGAAATACAAAGAAAGTACAAAGAGTATGATAAATTTTAACCAAAATTTCTCTTTTGGTGAAGTATTTACAATAAAATACACAATAAAAACAATGCAAATAATAATATAAGCTAGAAAAAAGGAGAAACAGAGAAATGATTACGGTTTCTTTGAAGAGTTCAGTTATCTAGTCTATCCAAAGATTTCAATATGACAATCCTGTAACTGCTGCCCTAATAAAATATGCCTCACATCTGCCAACTGATTTTAGCATGGTTATTTTTGATTATCCAATAAGTGGAAACTAAGTGAGAGCTCATTTGAAGACAGTTTTATAGATATTTACAACTAAGATAATGAATATCATGGTTCTATATTTTTAGTAAGAAAATTATCTTTGGGAATAAAGACTTAACTGCTTGTGTCAGGAGAGGTAAGACATTGTGTTGTGGAAATCCCATTTAATGTTTTAGTTTTAAATTAACTAATAGTTGGGCATACTAATAGGAATAATAGGTCATACACTCTAAATGGAGACTGTGTGATCTTTTACTGCTACACAAAGGGTGAGGTGGAAAAGTCTGGTGGAGTTAAGGTACTAGCCAGTGGTACCATGGTGGAGCCTGGAAATGAAAATATAAAGACATACCTTCAGAAACATTTTGAGACTTGTCTCAAAATAACCATTCCTGTTTTATTAATGTTTCATCCACAATGTAAAATCTACAAGTATAAATCTTGTTCACCACAAGCTGGTGTTTACTGCCCAGCAACTGCCTGCCAACAGTATTTGGCCAGCACTTAATGTAGAGGTTCTAGACCCTGAGTCTAGAGAGGAAAAAGGCTATTCATTGGACACTTTGCTATCCTTTGTATGGAAGCTTGAGGTCAGACTGTACCAGGTAAAATGTGGAGGTAGGTACAGGGACAAATGTCAAGTCTATTTTGACTCAGATCACCTCCATGGGCTTATGCTTACATTCTCTGTGCTTGCTAAACCACTGAAACACTTCCTTAAAACAGGGGTATTTGAAAGTCACTAGTGTAGATGAACATTCAACGAGTACAAGAATTCCTTATTTGAACGCCCTAATAGATGTTGGCCCAGAACCTGTGTGTGACATTATGTGTGTCTGTGTGCATGTGTTATATGGGTGTGTACATGTGGAGGCCAGACATCGATGTTGGGTATCCTTCCCAATTTATCTCTACACTATTACATTTTTATTATTCTTTTTAAAAAGAATTATTTACTTATTTATATGAGTTCACTGTCACTCTCTTCAGACACACCAGAAGAGGGCATCAGATCCCTATTACGGATGGTTGTGAGCCACCGTGTGGTTGTTGGAAATTGAACTCAGGACCTCTGACAAGCAGTCGGTGCTCTTACTGCTGAGCCATCTTTCCAGCCCTATTCTTATTATTCTTGCTGCTGCTGCTGCTACTATTATTACTTCTCCTTCTTTTCCTCCTCATCTTCCTCTTCCTCTTCCTTCTCCTCTTCTTCTTTGAGGCAAGGTCTCACTCTGTAGCCTTGGCTGGTCTGGATCTCAGTATACAGACCAGGATGGCCTTGAACTCAAAGAAATCTACCTCTCTCTGCCTCCTGAATGCTGGGTTTAAAGGCAAGCTCAACTGTACACACAACATTTTATTTATTTATTTATAAATAAAGAAAAGGCCCTCTCACTGAACCTAGTTCAGTGATCTGGCTAGAATGACCAGCCAGTGAGTTTCATGGGTCTGCTTGTCTCTACCTCCCCAGTGCTGGTATTACATGGAGACTAGGGACTGAGCTCAGGTCCTCTTGCTTGCATGGCAAATACTTTACTGATTAAGCCATCTCTCCAGTCCTCACTTTGACTCTTTTCTCTAACTATAACTCCACATTATGTTCCCGGGGGTATATATAGCTATCAAAAAGAAAACATTTCTTAATGTCAAACTCAAGTCTTCATTTTTTGGTTCAAATTCTGCCAGCTGGATCTGCATGACATACATCTGTGCTGCCTCCTTCACTGTGACTCATATACTGCGTACCGACTACTACTCAGTCTGAGTTCCGCCTCTGCCCTCGTAGCCCTCTTTCAGAGTTCCTCTGATTCTGTGTGGCCCATTCCTGGACAATGGTATTTTATAATGTTCCATAGCCTTGGCTTTATGTCTTTCTAATAAGAACATAATCTATTGGTTTGTTGTTGTGAGTCTTTCTTCATTGCACAGGTCCTCAGTGAACTGGCGCCACCACAATTCGTTTACCTCCTTCCTATAACCGCATTTCTTCTGATATCTTTACACCATCATACCCAGCTACTAAAGTCCTATGTAAACTACAACTTCATTCTTCTCATTTCAACTTCCCTCTTCTAGGGATGAGATACTCATCATGGGCATCCTTTCTGTGGGAGAGGTTTCACAGTTATACAACCCTAAAAAAGTCCCAGGACTCCAAAAAAGATTAAAACCCATATTGTTTTTTGTTTTTGTTTTTTTTTCTTTTGCTCCTTTTTTCCTTAACCAAATCTTTGCTTATTCTCCTGGCTCTAGGGACTCATCCCATACAAAGATATTCTGAGCATTTGAACATACATGTGTCAATTTCTCTACCATTAATTTGATTGACTTTAATGCTATATGAAAACTTTAAAATTAACATCTGCATTGTGGCATTCCTTTTGCTATTTAAGGTTTCATGACTGTGGGATCTTCACAGTACATTCAGAGTTTTCGTTGTGAGTACTACAGGTACACAAAAATACAACTGTGGACACTAAGATGGTTCACTGTCTTCAGTTTAATACCCATGTAGAAACTCAATTTCAAAGGTGCATTCCACACTGTGACATTGTGCCTGGAACTGAGTGACACACTACAATCGACAGCTGTCCTACTGTCTTACCTCTGCTTTACGGATATTTTCTCTGGCTTCATCTATTTTCTGTTCCAGCTCTGCTCGGCTTTGTTCTGGTACAGCAACTCCATGACATTCTAGTTCATTTAGAACCTGTCAAAGAAAATAAAATTTTTGTTCTCATTTCTTTCGTTGAGTATTTACATAATTCCAGAGGGTTCAGTGGCTAAAGGAAAAATTAATTTTAAACTTTTTATTTATTTATTCAATTTTTAGAAATGGAAAGTTGCAAACCAAGGAAGAGTCCTTGTCTTAACTTCCCCTGATGGTAACAACTTATAAAAGCATGCAGTAACAGTGCCCTCCTCTGGAGGTGCAGCTCAAGGTCTCCAGTGGATGTCCTAAACCACAGCACTATGGAACCTTAAGTTTACTATGGTTTCCTGTGCCCTGCAGTACTGCACATGGCACCAGAGTTGACTTGCCTCTCCATGGCTCATAAGCTGGTGCCTCCCCAGTACTGGTCTTGCACAGTAAGGTCACAATTAAGTGAAAGTTGGGATTACTTGAACACTAGCAATGAGATGCTGTGACAGCTCATCTGCTAGTAGGCCATGACGAAACCCACAGGGGAGTAGAGCTGACAGTGTGGATATGCTGGATAAAGTAGTCCACAACTCCCAGTGGGACTTTGTTGTACTACAGAATGGTGGGCATTTAAACACTCATTGGTTGCTTATCCATTTTCCATTTAATATTTTGGACCTAAGGCAACAGGAGAGGTAGGGTGAAAACCAAGAAATTCATAAGATACAATCTATACACCTTATTTTCACTGCATAATTGTGACATGCATAGCTTTGATCTTTTTTTAATGGATAGATGTTGACTTTTTTTTGGTTTGTATTTTCTTTTTTTTTAAAACAGGGTCTTACAAAGCTTAGGCTATTTTCAAATTCACTAAGTTGCTGGCCTTGAATTCTGATTTTCCAGCTTCTATCTCTAGGATTACAGATCTGGACCATCACACCTGCCAGATTATGGAATATTCTTATAAAACAATTCTTGTAAAGAAACACAAAGAACTCATGACTGCACAATGAATCTGTCACATACTCTTTACACCAAGATACTACTGCCCCATCAATTTGTATTTATGAAATTTATGTATATATTTTATATATTTATTTATGTATATATTTATGAAAATCTTTTTTATGAGGAGAAAAAAAGGTGATATATCATTCCCTCAATGTTGCTACCAATCCTCGTCGTTTGCAGAAGCTGACCTTGTTCTTTTTAAAGCACACACCGGACAGTTTGATAACAGTGCACGTACACTCAGAGCACTGCTACTGGGACTTTTAAACTTCTTTTAAAACAGCAAATAGCACCACTCAAAGAAGCTGTCTAATAACTCTTTGAACACACTGGGATATCTGAGATGAAAACACCAAAGTGTGTAGAGAAAATCTCTTGTGCACTGTGTAAAAGCATTTGCCTGTCAATAAAAAGGTGACTGGCCAATGAACTGAGGCAGGATTAGAATGTGAGACATCCAGCAGAGAAAGAGAGGAACTCTGGGGTTGAGTCAGGCCTGGAGACTTACTCGAACACAGAGGAAGGTGGTTGCATGAAACTGAGGACCAGCTACGTGGCGGGACTTAACATAGTATAAATGGGATAATTAAGTTACGAGCTAGTCGGGGACAGGCCCAAACTTATGGTCTAAGCATTTATTCATAAATATAATTTAAGTCTCAGAGTTGTTATTTCAGGGAACTTATGTGTGGGTGGGAAAGCCCTTAGTTACTAAAGTGAAAGTTGTACATGTTGCTTGTTTACTGTTTTGCAGTATTCGTGGTCAAGCCAACTATCTTGCACAAGTAAGCAGGTGTTCTATTAGTAAGCTTTACCTGGACTTCTATATGTTAATATTACTAGACACTGCAAAATTTATATATTCTATATCTAATATCAGTCTTATATTTCAATTCTTTTATCAATATATTTATATTATTAACATATATGTAATATATAATCATCTTACTGATATATTTAGTATTTTAATATTAAAATATAGAATTACTAATAATTCTATATTTTAATATTAATAGACATCTCCAAAATGTTGTACCTACCCTTCCCTATATCCTGACCACAGGGAAACTGCCAAACTTTAAACTTATGCTGATACAAAATTTTGAAAATTTGATTTCATTTCTATGACTTTACAGAAAGCATAGTTTCATGTGTTGCTGTCCACCTGCATTCCTATTTCACAGCATATGTATGTGTGTATACACATAGATGAGTGCACATGCCTATGCAGGTGTGTGTGGAGGCCAGAGGACACCAGCCTGGTCTGTATAGCATATACCAGGGTAGCTACGGATGTGTATAGATGAGACACTCATGTCTTTAAAAAAAAAGCTTATTAGATTTTCAAAGCAGGTAAGAGTTAAGAGCATAATGCTGACTGTTGAGAAAGTACAGGGAAAACATACATAAGATTAGATGGCTCACTGGTTAGAAGCATAGGCTGCTCTTCCAGGGAATTCAGATTCAATTTCCAGCACATACATGGACACTCACAACTGCCTATAACTCTAGTTCTAGTGGATCCAACATCCAATGCTCTCTTCTGACCTCTGGGTGTCAGGCACACATGTGGTGCAAAGGCAAACACAAATAAAAATAAAATTCAACTCTTTAGCTTTATCTGAAATCTCACAGAAGGCTCTGTTACAACCTCTCTCTCCCACCTTCACCCCTCACCCCTCCAAAAGAAACAGTGTAGACAAGAAGCCACTGAAGAGAACTCTTAAAAACTGTGAGCTCTTTAAGAGCTGAAGTGTAGTTCTTCAGTTGATGGCTTCTGGCAGGGGTGGCAGGAGGAGGGAGGAAGCAGTTTTTTTAAGGGCCTGGCCACCAGGAATTTGACCATTCTCCGTTGAGTATATAGGTAATGCAAATTGGACTTGCTTTTTTTTTTTTTTTCCATTCTTCTTTTCTTCGGGGGAGGTGGACCTGAGAAGTGAATATGATCAGGGTGCATTAGGTGAAACTCCCAAAAACAATAAAAATATTTGGATGGAAAAAACCCTATCTGAAATCTGACTTCAGCTGCACACAGCCAGGGTGCTCTACCATACTTACCCGCTGCTGATGAACAATATTTTTGTGCTCACGTGCCACACGTGTGGCCCATTTCCGAGCCTCCTTATTTAGACTGTGTTCCTCTGTGGTACCAGTTTCTGATTCTAATTGTCGACTCTACACACAAGAGAGAACAGAAAGAGAAGGACTGTTATCTCCACTGCAATTTTTACCAATCTCTAGCTGGACCAGAGGGTTTTTCCTTAATCAGCACTGACAATGCAAGGCATGCCCTACTAGTGTGGGCAGCAAGGACTCACTTCACAGAAAATCAGTGTTAGATAGCTACACAGAGATTAGGCCACAGAGGATGAACCTCTCCCTTATGCTCAGCTTTGGGCCCCACCTTCTTTTTCTCTTGGCAACACTGGAAAGTTATCAATTTTGCCACTCCTCCTCCTCATGCTTTAATACAGTTCCTCAAGTTGTGGTGACCCCAAACCATAAAATTATTTTTACTGCTACTTTATAACTGTGATTTTTGCTACTGTTAGGAATTGTAATGTATGTATCTGTTTTCTGATGGTCTTAGGCAACTCCTGTGAAAAGATCATCCGATCCCCCAGGGAGTTGGCACAACCCATAGGTTGAGAACCACTGTAAAGTTTCCTTGTCAAAAGAATGGGATATCTCCAGCCCAGGGTGGAGATAGGCATTCTGATCTGCATCAAGAATCAGAACATTACACACACACAGTTTTCTCCCTTGAGTGAATCCAGCTGGGCCTGTCAATCACTTGGCCAGCGGTCCACTACCAAGGAAAGCTGATTCACCTGAAGACATGCAAAGAAGAGGGGAAGAATAATCCCCTTAATGAGACAATGTACTTATCTTTTCCAGAAACCCTACTTAGAGCAGCAGATTGAAAAAGTTCCATCACGTAGTACTATGGAGACTGCCTGCTTTTTTTTTTTTTTGGTTACTCTGAAAGCCTACATGCACACACACTGTATCACACATATGGAGGTCAGAGAGAAACTCGAAGGAGTTGGTTCTCTCCTTCCACTTTGTGGGTCCAGAGGATTGAACTCAAGTGGTCAGGCTTTATGACAAGTGCCTTTACCCATTGAGCCACCTTACTGGTTCTGCTCTGGGCTTTCTCACTTGTTCTCTGAACCCCCCACCCCACCCCAGATTTCCACTACACAGTACCCTATCTATCATGTGGCTGTGTGCTAACCTTCATTGCTAGACCTGCCTGCTTTCTAACCTTAACTTGAAAGGCATAGCCTTCTCTTTCTTTCTCTTCTGTCTTACTCCATTCAGCAGCTATTAGGGCTGCTTGCCTACCTCCGTGTCTTTTTTTTTCCCCCCTCAAACACTAATACATTTGTCCTTGATATTCCTTATCGTCTGTTTCTCAATTTTGTTTTTTATTTTGGAGACAGGATCTCCTTATGCAGACCTGGCTGTCCTGGAGCTCACTTTGTAGGTCAGGCTGTTTCTACATTTTTAAATTGAGGTTGATAACTCAAAAGAGGCAATCCTAAATTCTCTAATAATAAGAGCACAAGACTAGAAAGATAATGTAGAAGCATAACTGACTATAGGCTTGCCTTACACTGTCTGGGCAAAACAGCAAGGAAAACCCAGACTCCCAAACAAGTGGAACATATGAAATACAATGAAAAAAATTATGATGTTTTAAGAAAAAGTATCTGGATCTTTATAGGTCATAATATTCCAAGCACTGTGCAAGTTCACTTTCATAGTTCTAAAACTTAAAATGCTTTGCAAAATGTTATAATAGCACCTGCCACCATTATAAAACTTGACAAATTCCAATGAAGCAGATTTTTTAATCAATAAAATCTGACAATATGTATATATAATTTATGATTTATTTATTTATGTATATGAATACATTATAGCTGTCTTCAGACACACCAGAAGAGAGCATCAGATCCTATTACAGATGGTTGAGAGCCACCATGTGGTTGCTGGGAATTCATATCAGGTCCTCTGGAAGAGCAGTCAGTGCTCTTAACCGCTGAGCCATCTCCCCAGCCTGACAAATTCTATATTTTTAAAATACGCTTTTGGTCTAAAGATTTTCTGGTAAAACACTGTAGATCATTAGGTAACCCATTTCAAACATATAAGACTTTCTGTAGAGAAGATTGAAATAATACTTCTTAAAACCCATGACTTATTCCAGCAGCCCCTTCACTTGACAGAGATACAAGAACTCCTGTGGATGATTGGTTTGAGTGTGCCTCCTCTCTCAGGGGACTGCACTGCAGACAAACTGGTGTTCTGAGACTCTGGACAACTGGGAGGAGAGGGTATCCAAGCCCATTACACACAGAGGAAATCTGATGAAGCAGTACCATTCTCGTGTCTTGTTAAAACACTAATGGCAAATCTAGACAAGTGTTTTCTGAGTGGTATGAAAACAAATCTAGTCTAGTGGTGATGGTGCATGCCTTTAATCCCAGCATTCAGGAGGAAGAGGCAGGTGGCCAGCCTGGTCTACAAATTGAGTTTCAGGATAGCCAAGGCTACATAGAGAAATCCTGTCTTGAAAAGAGGGGTGGGAGAGAAAAAACATAAAAAGTGTATATGATGGCAGATGATTGTAATACTAGCACAGGAAAGAGGAGGCAGGGGGGTCACAGGTCACAAGTTAAAGGCTGGTCTGCGCTACAGATAGTGCAAACAATAACTGAGCATGAAAGAAATAAAACAAACTCCTACAATGACCCAATATCTTGTGTCTGAGATTCTCTAGAACACAGAGGCATGATTATGGAGTAGCCTTAGAAGGATGCTTAGGAGCTACCATCATAAGCTTGACAAGAGTGAACTTTTGGAGTGTCAACATATTACTAAGCCATCTATGCAAAGTTCTGGATAACCTTAGATGTTCAGAGAAGAAACCAAACCAGAAGAAGGGCTACTAACCCAGAATCTACCATATGGTAGGCTTTCTAGGAAAGACAAATAGGTCCCTTTGAAAGCTGAAGAGGTGAGAACAACCACTTTAAGCACTTGACTAGCAACATTGACCTTTCCAGAAAATGACACTTGCCCTCTTTTTTTTTTGTTTTATTTTTTTTTCCATTTTTTTCATACTTTCTTTACATTTCAAATGTTTCCCTCTTTCTAGATCTCCCCTTTGGAACCTCCTCATTCCTTCCCCCCTCCCCTGCCACTATGGGGGTATTCTCCCACCCACCACCTACTCACTCTCTTCATCCCTCCTTGGCATTCTCCTATTCCGGTGGGATCTAACACCCTCAGGTCTAAGGGCCTCTGCTCCCCCTGATGTCTAACAAGACCCTCGGCCAGCACCATGGGTCCCTCCATGTGTATTCTTTGGTTGGTGATCCAGTCTCTGGGAGTATCGAGGGGTCAGGCCAGTTGCCACTATTGCTCTCTCCCTAGGGCTGCAAAGTCCCTCAGCTCCTTCAGTCTCTTCTCCAAGTCCTCCATCTGGGACCTCACACTCAGCCCTATGGTTGCTGTCATGTGAGTCTTGGGTATTTCGAACTTTTGGGCTAACAACCACTTATCAGTGAGTACATACCATGTTCATTCTTTTGTGACTGTGTTAACTCACTCAGGATGATATTTTCAAGTTCCATCCATTTGCCTGCGAATTTCATGAAGTCATTGTTTTTAATAGCTGAGTAGTATTCCATTGTGTAAATGTACCAAATTTTCTGTATCCATTTCTCTGTTGAGGGATATCTGGGTTGTTTCCAGTTTCTGGCTATTATAAATATGGCTGCTATGAACATAGTGGAACATGTGTCTTTATTACATGTTGGAACATCTTCTGGGTATATGCCCAGGAGTGGTATAGCTGGGTCCTCAGGCAGTATTATGTTCATTTTTCTGAGGGTCCGCCAAACTGATTTCCAGAGAGGTTGTATCAGCTTGCATTCCCACCAGCAGTGGAGGAGTGTTCCTCTTTCTCCACATCCTCGCCAACATCTGCTGTCACCTGAGTTTTGGATCTTAGCCATTCTGACTGGTCTGAGGTGGAATCTCAGGGTTGTTTTGATTTGCATTTCCCTGATGACTAAGGATGTTGAACATTTCTTTAGGTGCTTCTTGGCCATTCGAGTTTCCTCAGTTGAGAATTTTCTGTTTAGCTCTGTTCCCCATTTTTTGATAGGGCTATTTGGATCTCTGGAGTCTAGCTTCTTGAGTTCTTTGTATACATTGGATATTAGCCCTCTATCGGATGTAGGATTGGTAAAGATCTTTTCCCAATCTGTAGGTTGCCGTTTTGTCCTATTTACAGTGTCCTTTGCCTTACAGAAGCTTTGTAATTTCATGAGGTCCCATTTGTCGATTCTTGATCTTAGAGCACAAGCCATTGGTGCTCTGTTCAGAACTTTTCCCCTGTGCCCATGTGTTCAAGACTCTTCCCCACTTTCTCTTCTATTAGATTCAGTGTATCTGGTTTTATGTGGAGGTCCTTGATCCACCTGGACTTGAACTTTGTACAGGGAGATAGGAATGGATCAATTCGCAATCTTCTACATGTAGACCGCCAGTTGAACCAGCACCATTTGTTGAAGATGCTGTCTGTTTTCCATTGGATGGTTTTAGCTCCTTTGTCAAAGATCAAGTGTCCATAAGTGTGTGGGTTCATTTCTGGGTCTTCAATTCTATTCCGCTGATCTACCTGCCTGTCACTGTACCAATACCATGCAGTTTTTATCACTACTGCTCTGTAGTATAGCTTGAGGTCAGTTGAGCCAGTGGCCAACATCAAACTAAATGGAGAGAAACTCGAAGCAATCCCACTAAAATCAGGGACTAGGCAAGGCTGCCCTCTCTCTCCCTATCTATTCAATATAATTCTTGAAATTCTAGCTAGAACAATTAGACAACAAAAGGAGATCAAAGGGATACAAATTGGAAAGGAAGAAATCAAAATAGCACTATTTGCAGATGATATGATGGTATACTTAAGTGACCTGAAAAACTCCACCAGAGAACTTCTACAGATGATAAACACCTTCAGCAAAGTGGCTGGATACAAAATTAACTCAAGCAAATCAGTAGCCTTCCTATACTCGAAGGATAAACAGGGTGAGAAAGAAATTAGGGAAATAACGCCCTTCACAATTGTCCCAAACAATATAAAATATCTTGGTGTGACTCTAATCAAACAAGTGAAAGATCTGTATGACAAGAACTTCAAGTCTCTGAAGAAAGAAATCGAAGAAGACCTCAGAAGATGGAAAGATCTCCCATGCTCATGGATGGGCAGGATTTATATAGTTAAAATGGCCATCCTGCTGAAAGCAATCTACAGATTCAATGCAATCCCCATCAAAATCCCAACTCAATTCTTCATAGACTTAGAAAGAGTAATTCTCAAATTAATATGTAATAACAAAAAAACCAGGATACCAAAGACACTTGCCCTCTTAAAGTCAGCCTTTCATTGTTGGAAACTGTGCACCATGTGTGTGTAGTGCTCGAAAATTCTTAATTCAATTTATAAAATTAAAAATAAAATTAAGGAACAATAAATATTATCCTGTCTCTGTAATAGATATTATATTACTGTCATATCTGAACAAATCCTTTTCTTCTCCATCTATTATGATACATAAAACGCCCAACAAAAATTCTGGTTATAAAATGGTATTTCTTAACTTCTTTGACACCAATGAATGGCTACTTGCCATTTTAGGACTAGATCATTCACTTTCAAACTTTGTCAGCCTCAGTTTTAAAGCAAGATTGCTTAAAACAAAGAACCTATAAGAAGAAGAAAAATAACCTAAGAACAAAATAAGAATTTATAATGGATAAAAGATTTAAATATATATTTTATCAAAGCAGATATATGAAGGTCTGGTAAGCTCATGAAAACATTCAACAGCTAGTTATCAATCAAGTAAATTCAAACCAAAACTGCCTTAAAATACTATTTTATAACCACAAGGATGGTTAAAATCAAGTTGATGGGCTAGTGTGTAGCTCAGCAGCAGAATGCTTCCCTAGTGTACATAAAGCCTTTGATTTGACCTCTAGGTTTGTGAAATAAACAACAGAAATAGAGAGACAACACAGTCATTTTTAATAATAGAGAGAAACAAGAACTGTCATGCAAAACTGATGGAAATGAAAAATGGTGCAGATACTTTGGCAAACAGCTCAACATTTTTCTAAAAATGATTTAAACATAAACTTTATGACCCAGTCACCCTAAGCATATTAATATAAAGAAATGACTGTGGTAGCATTATCTCCCTGTCACCCTCCTTCCTCCGTGTGCATGTGCATATGTGTGTGTATGTAGGCCAGAGACAACCTTGAGCACCATTCCTCAGGTGCAGTCAGTCCATCTTTCTTTGAGATATAGTCTCTCACTAGCCTGGAGCTCACCAAGCAGGCTAGGCTGCCTAGCGTTCCAGTTATAGAGATTCACCAGCTGGCTGGAGAGATTGCTCAGTGGTTAAGAGATTCACCAGCTATAGCACTGGGATTTTTTTTTTTTCCAAATTATAATTACAGCACTTCTCCTTTTCCCTTTCTTCCTCCAAACCTTCCCATATAACCCATCTCTGCTCCCAGTCAAGTTCATCTCTCTTCTTTGAATAACTGTTATTGCACACATATATGTATATACACATTCCTAAATGTTACTTGCTCAGTCTGTATGTTACTTATAAGTATGTTTTAGGACTCACCATTTGGCTTCAGACAATGAACTGGTAGGCTCCTCCCTGGGATTATTATGCACACCACCAAGACTGATTTTTTTTTTTTTTTAAAGCGTGGGAACTGGGTATTAACCTCAGACCATCATGTTTACAAGACAAGCACTTTACTGACTTAGCTATCTTCTAAGCCAGGTAAGAGCCAAGGTGAAAAACAACCTAAATGTCCACCAAATGAGAAACAACATGTGGAATATTCATATAACGAAATACTAATCAGAAATTTAAAAAATACAGGTACATTCAACAACATGGATAAATCTGAAAGACATGTTAAATGAAAGAAACAAGCTACCACAGACTACGCATACTGCATGATTTAACTTAGTGAAATGCCTAGGAAAGAAAAATTACAAAGACAGAAAGTATAAGTTGCCTGTGGCAGGGGATGGGAATGAAAATGAGGGGATCTTCTCATTTTCTCATGGTCATATAAGTGTTCTGTGATTACTTATGATGATGCTTAAAGAACTCTGCAAACACACAGAAATTACTGAGTGCACATGAACCGAGTAAATTATATCATATAAGTATGCCTCAACAAGCCTATTTAAAAAATCATACCACATCAGAATTTTTTATTGATTATATCAGTTACAGGACACCATGAAGAGAATGCCACCATATACACTTAAAACCTTATTCTTATCTGTGAACATGTTAGTGAGCTCATTTGTCCATAATCTGTAGTTTAGCATATATCCAAGTGACCTCCATATATAGTAGGGATTCAGTGTTTGCTGAAATGACATATGCTTCAAAACAAGATGAGAACAAGAATGCTTTTACATGCAATATAGACTGAGGACAGAGGTAATCAGTCCTTCCTTCATGGCCGAAGTTCACCTCACAGGATGAGTGAGTTAGCAGCTCTGACTTGGACACTTTGCTCCACAGCAGGTTTAGTGCTACCAACTCTAAAAGGAAGAAGTTAAATAGTGGCTCCATCCTTGCAAAGAACACTAGACTATATAGAGAAGAAGAAATACTGAGGCAGGGGTTATTCTTTCTGAATAGAAAAAATTGCACCCAAGGGCTGAAGAGATGGATCAGTGGTTAGGAGTACTGGCTGCTCTTACTGAGGACCTGAGTTCAGTTCCCAGCACTCACATAGTGACTCACAGACATCTGTAACTCTAGAGCCAGGGGTTTCAGCTTCCTCCTCTGGCTTCTGCAGCTACTAGGCACATACAAAGTGCAAAGACATGCGTGAAGGTAAAAACTCACACACATATATTTTATAGTTAACAATTTAGAATGATTTTTGTAAAATTGTATTTTCTTCTTCCATTATAAAAATAAATTGCTCCACAAGCTCTGAACATTCCTTTTCAAAAGAGAAAACGTATAGCAGAAAGAATATAAATACTGCCATGACAACAGCTATGTGCCGTTCATTCACAACAGGACTCTGGTCAGGTTTCTTTTACTTCTCAGGCTCTAGTTTTCTTTTAATAAAGGTACGATTAGCTCAGTGTCCCATACTGAGGGAAGTTAAGGTACTCTAGATAAGATGAAGAATAAGCACCTCACTTTCTTGGTTACAAACAATAAAGAAAACTTTCTAATTTATAAGGTAAAAACTGAAAGCCATGGCTGGTTCATTAAAGGGCCCTTAGCCATATATCTGACTTTTACTCCAACATCAGGTCCCACCCTTCAGTGACATGCAAGCCCACACATTCCACCCTTCCACCCTGTCCCATACCCCCATATACCTCAGCTATTGTCATTCTCAGAGCACTGACAGGGGAGAGCTCAATATCCACCAGTTGGGCGGCTTTTAAACTCTGCCCAGGAAAGATTGCACAAGGACAGGAAACAGTTAGAAATTTAAGGCAAACAGGGACACAACAGCTAAGAACATCAGCACAGTGCCTAGAAACAAAGAGAGGTCTTAGGGCTACAGTGGAGCTTGAAAAGTGAGGTTAAGAGTCACTATTATTTTAACTTTCTGATGGTAAATAGTCAAAGAAAAATATCTCAAATTGGTCATAATTTTAAGTTTGTCAAACTTGATAAACTAATTTAGACTACGTGTCTTCTTTTTCTTTTAAAAGCAACATCTCATTTTGTAGCTCATGTTACCTTAGACTCTTAAACTCTGGGGCAATTCTCCTGCCTCAGCCTCCTGACTGCTGGAATTACAGAAATGAGCCACCACATAGAATCATATCCTGTATCTTCTAATTTTCTGCTTATTCATTCCAGGCTTCCAAAAAGTCAAACTCTAAGAAAATGTCGTTGAGTCATTAAGCAAAGTTGAGTGCTTTTAAAGGGAGGAAAAACTAGGGAGGTAGCTTAGCACTAGAGCACCTGCCTAGCCTGCATGAGGCCCTAGGCTGTATCCCCAGCACTGACAAAAAATAAAAATGAATAAAAATTTAAAAGAGGCATTACTATAAAGAAAAAGATTATTATGTAAATAAAAATAAGGACTTCCTCAATTTCTTCTATATAGCCTGCAACACAAGGCTATTTAGAAGGTAGGGGGAGGCCTGGGTATGACGGCTCACACTGTAATACCAGCATTTGAAGGGCAGAGGCAAAGATTTCTGTGAATTTGAGGACAGTCAGTGCTACAAAGCTGAGACCTTATTTTAGAAGAAAATGAAGAAAAAATAAAAGAGTCAAACATTTATTTATTAAACTCTTGAACTATATACAAGTTCTCCAGGTATTAACTCTTAATTTAAGACTTAAACATACTTTGCTTTTGTTTTAGATATGTGCATACCTGCCTTATCCTTTTGTACTATTAAATTTTGTATTTTTATTGTCAAAGTAATATTCTGTTTCTTTTCAAAAGTTAAATAATTATAAACATTTCTAATAAACTCAGAAAAATATGACTGCTATTTTAAAACTACCCATTGGGGCTTACCATTGATAGTTTTAAACAATTTAAAATATGAAGGAAGTTGACAAAGGCCTATAAGTTATATAAAACCAACCAAAATATTTCACACACATATTTATCATTCCATTTATTAATTCTATTCTGGTTAAAATTTAGCCACTGGTTGGTTTGAAGGATATAGTATAAAGAATTTCATGCCCAGAGAACATAATTTCTACTTGAAAAGAATCCACTGAATACATTTTCTTTTCTGGTTGTTTTCAGATTTCCGGTAACTTTTCTAACTTGACTTACATAGTGGAGAGCTGTTAGCACAAAGACACTGGGGTGCTAGCCATACTAAGAAAGGACCGGTGTGGTCTCTCTGTGCCTTCACACTTGTTATAAAATTAATGAGACACACTCAGTTTCTGCTGCTTATTCAAGCACAAACAAGTAAAATGAATATGAGAATTCCCTTACAGTATCACTGTCACAAGGCTGGAACTGGAAGGGTTGAGGCTTGTGAAATACAGCATTCTCTTGTAGAAACAGCTGAAGGTTATAGTCCCGTACCACCTAAAGACAAAACAGGAACCTGTAAGTCTTAAGTAAAGTTTAAATGTCCAGTAATTATACTCTAAAGTTTAAAGTTTAGGGGCTGGCCAGATGGCACATCAGGTAAAGAGCACTTGCTGCACAGGCCTAATGGTCTGAATTCAATCACCAGAAACCAGGTAAAGGTGCAAAGGGCGAACCAACCCCACAAGGTTGTCCTCTGACCTCTACAAGTATGCTACAGCACACCTCCCATCATATGCATGTGTGCACATAAACACACACATCACACCAAATAATGGTAAATTTTAAAATGTTTAAAGCGTATTTACTCAACTTTTTTATTTACTTATTTTTGATACAGAGTCTTACTATAGAGCTCTGGCTGGCCTGGAATGTACTATGTAGACCAGACTGACCTTGAACCCACAGAGATTCACCTGACTCTCTGTCCTCTAAGTGCTGGAATTAAAGCCATGTATCACCAAATCTGGCTTACTTTCTTTAAAACAAACAAAGAAACAATCTATTTTATTTTTAATTATATGTATATGTGAATGTCTATGTATGGGTTTGTATACCTATGATGCAGGTCCTCATGGAGGTTAGACAGTGCCAGACACCCTAGAACTGGCATTACAGGCAGCCTGAGGTAGGTGCTGGGAACCCAACTTAGATCTTTTACAAGATTACTAACCACCAAGTCATCTCTGTATCCCCTCTGTTATTTTCTAAAAAAACAAGAAATCTTTCAATACTATATGGTCAAAAAGAAATAAAAATGTCATACATCTTACTTTTTGTTTCTTACTTATGTGTCTGATTTTCTCAAGAATCTAAATTTGGAAAGTACTAGTTTAGACACCAGTCTGGATTAGGAGACCAGACAAATAATATGCAGTATTTTAGGGTGATGAGAAGATAGCTACTATATAAGAGCTTATTGGGGGCAGTGAGGCGGGGGATGGTGGGACTGGAAGCACATAGTCCCTCTTGATTTCTCCTAGCTCATCTTCTTGGTTTTTTTTGTTTCTTGTTTTTTTTAAAGGTTTATTTTCATTATGTGTATATGGTTCATAGGCCTCTTAAGTCTGAAAGCCAACTTACTGCATGATATACTTCAAGAAAGGTTAGGCATGTGCAGCATTTAGCTGAACACAATCTGAGTTCTACTTAGTTTTACTCATCTTTTATTTGCTGTGCATCAGAGATCATTAAAAACTGGGCAGAGGTGTAACTCTGCTCTTTTGCACATTTATCTCAGTGCCTTTTCTGAGGATCAAACCCTTTCTACTTAATAGTAAGGGCACCTTTATTGAAATCAGTTGCCCATGTAAGTACAGGTTTACTTTAAGACTCAAACTTTATTTTACTGGTCACTTATGTCTCTCCTAATGTCCACACTATACTGCCTTGATTTCTGTGACTTTATAGTAAGCTTCGTAAGCAGGAGCTACGAGTTCTCCAAGTCTGGCTTTTCCTTTTCAATATTACTTCAGCTATTTAGGGTTTTTCACAATTCCACATAAACTTGAGGTTTGTCTTTTTTACTTCTATAACAGAAATGGCTATTGGAGTTTTCATAGGGATTATATTAAATCTGTAGATAACTTTGGGTGATATTATGAAGTCAACAATAGGAAACCCTCCAATTTATGAATGTTTATTATTTCTATTTACTTAGATCCTCTTTAGTAATATTTTGTAATTTTCAGTATGTAATTCTTTGGTTGAATTTATTTCCAGGTATTTTATCTTTGGATACTATTGTACTTGGAACTGATTTAATTTTATTTTCAAATCATTAATTGATAAGAGTATGGACAGAAAACTTGTTATTGTGGTTTGATCTTGTTTCCAGAGTAACTTTGCCAAGTTGCTTTTTTTATGGATTACTTCAGTAGGTTTTATAGTGGTTTTATTTCTATATAGAGAACCATGCCATTTCCAGCTAGCAATAATTTTGATTCTACTTTTTCTAATATGACTGTTTAAGTCAGGGCCTTGAGTAGAGCACTGCAGTACAGTCATGAGGGTAGTTCTTGATCTTTGTAAACATACAATATTTCACTATTGAGCATGGTATTAGCTACTGGCTTTTCACAAATGGTATTGAGCTCTACACATTCCCATTTATTTCTAGTTTGCTTAGTTTTTGTTTTGACCACAAGAGTTTTAAAATTTGTAAAATGTCCTTTTTCATATCCATAGTTTTTTTTTGTTTGTTTGTTTTTGAGACAGAGTCTCCCTGTAATATAGCTCTGGCTATTCTGTAATTAGCTATGTAAGCCAGGTTGGCCTTGATCTCACAGAGACCCACCTGCCTCTGCCTGTCTCTGTCTCTTGAGTCCTGGGATAAAAGATGTGTGCTACCACAGCCAGCTTTTCATATCCACTGTAATGATTATAATTGTGTTCTTTAATTTATTAAATTCACTTTTCTGGTTAGTTTTCAAGATTTATATCAATAAACAGTTTCCAAAAAAATACAGGATAAAATTGTTATAAACTGTTCAATGAGCTACACTACTAATTGGTAGAGGTATCTTTTGCAGGCAGAATACAGGCACATAGAAACACACTTATATAGGACAGTAGAGCTGCTTTTGGAGCTACCATTCTAGAAAAACTATCTCTGGCAACATCTGCTTCAGTTACATATACAAAGCATTTCATAAAATATTAATGAGAAGAGAAAGCTTCATAAATAATTAAAATTTAATAGAAGTTCCTAGGGCCAGCTGTTTCCATTTAGGGGATGAAAGCTATAGAGAGCACTTTAACATTTATATATGTAGTGTCTGCAAGAATTACCCCTTGCAACAACCTGGGACTATGTTACGTTGTAAGCAAGTGGGAAAAACAGATACAAATATTACAAATAACCCAAACAAATAACAGTGTAGAATAAAAAAAGTCAAGATTTTCAAACATTCCATTCAGTTAGCAATCTCTGGGTTGCTTTCTGAACCAGAACAGAACAGCATAATGAGCTGTTTGTAACAGAAAAACACATGGTATAAAACTTGTAGGTGTGAGCTCTTCTCACAACAACGGCACATCTCCAAGCTCCATCATTCATACTGAATTTTTTATTCCTACCATTTCCAGTCTTGACATAAGAGCATCTCATTTACACCTCACCCCAAGGGAGAGAGGCTCATGAGTGAAAAAAAAAATAAAATCTGATTTCTTTGTATCCAAAGTAGCTCATAAATTCTTAATTCATTTTCAATAACAATAATATAAGAAAAAGAGATAAAATATCACAGTAGAGTAACAGTTCAGTAATGGAAGCATTGTGTGTGACAGAGAGAGGAGAGAGAGGTACAATCTCAGTCTGTGTGTGTGACAGAGAGAGAAGGAAAGAGAGGTACAATCTCAGTCTCAGTCTGTCTTTTTTCCATAAAAAAAAAAAAAAAAAACCAAACCACATGGAATTCACAATGTAAGAAAACCCAAGAATACACAGAAAATCAAATACATGCAACATATGAGCCAGTTTTCATGCCTACATATTTTTATTACTTTTATTTTTTACAGGCTAGTCATTACCCCCTTCCATATGCCTACATATTTTATAAACTAAAAATAGTGAGATTTTCTTGAAAAAAAAAAAAAAGAAATTTCAAAGAATTCTGCCAAAAGATAACCTGACAAAATTAGAATAAAAATAGATTACAGTTTCCAGTAGAGCTGGAAATGAAAAACATCATCTTGCCACATTCCCACTAAATGCAAATTCATGGGCTAATGAGGAGAAGGTGGAGAAATAAGAATAAAAGCTCTTCATATCAGACTATGGTAGGAGTAGGGGGTGTGTGTGTGTGTTTAATTGACTGAAAACAAGAAAAATAAGCTTTTCAAGAAATAGCAAGAACACTAAAGAATATAGAAAGAAATACTTTAGATAAGGTAATAATTGAGGAAACACATCACTGAAAAACAAAATAAAATGTATTTCTGGCAAAATTAATAAAATTGACAGGTAAGCGTCACCAAAAATAAAATGCAAGCACAGAAACAACAAGGAAGATAGACTCAGATACAGACAAGCTCTTAAAAGATGTGTACCACCAGACCTGGTAAGTGGACAACTATATAAGAAAATGAAAACTGCCATAATGTTCTAAAAAATACAAGAAAAAATGAGAAAAATTTCATAAAACCAGAATTGACCAATAACACCAATTTTTTTTATAGTACTCAAAAAACATTTCGTAGAAGGAAGAAGACCAAAAAGCCTTTATAGACGTTTTCCTCCAATATTATCTTATGATTTCAAACACATACATTAAAATAAAAAGAATTGGCCAGGTATAGTGGAGCACACCTTTAATCCCAGTACTTTGGAGGCAGAAGCAGGTAGATCTCTGTGAGTTCAAAGCCAGCCTAGTCTATATATTGAGTCCTAGGCCAGTTAGAGCTACATTGTGAAATTCTGTCTCAAAAATAAATGAATGAATGAACGAATGAATAAATCAATAGACTAAAAAGATTTCCACAATGAACACCTGTGTACTTATTACCACAACTCCAAAATTAAAACTTTACTTTTTTTTTCTTTCAAAAACATATTCATCCATTCATTCATCCTTCTTCCTACACATCAATGTTTCACATCTTTTATTGCGTTTTGGGTAAGGATAGATATAGGAACTTGGCATTTTAAATGCTTTTCCATCCTTAGATTTTTAAAGAAGATTGATTTTACATGGAGGAATGTTTTGCCTGTATGTATGTGTTAGGTGCAGCATATGCATTCCTGGTGCCCATGGAGGTCAGAAAAGGGTGTCAGATCCCTTGGACCTGGAGTTACAGTTGGTTATGAGCGACTACATCATGGGTGCTAGATTTGAACCTGGACCCCGGGAAGGATCAACAAGTGCTCTTAACTGCTGAGCTCCTTTCCAGCCCCCTTTTAATGGTTTTCCTATACATTGAATCAGGAGTTCAGGAACACTGAGACAAGAATATTTGCATTGGGAGGTGTTTAAGATAAAGAATCTGTGTGCCTTTCTCATTCCTGTCTTGTGAAGATGGATTCTCTGATTTCTAAACAGTTTCTAAAGACATTACTCAGTTCTCATTGTCCTTGATGAAAGAAAGAAAGAAAGAAAGAAAGAAAGAACGAACGACTAACTGACTAAGCTAGGTCTTAGAAGTAGTAGATCTAGATAGAATGTATACATTTTAAAATGCATAGTCAGGAAATATTCACAATGCATTTTCCAGAAAGAAAGTAACATTTACAGGCATAATTTATCTCCTAAAGCAAAGATCCACCACCTTTAAAAATAAACATAATTTATCTGATTCTGAGGGAAAATAATCATATTTATTTTCTTTGTATATTCAGTGTAGCATGTTGGCAAAGTTAGTAGATCAATATTTTAAATGAAAAGATCATTACCAAAGACTGATAGCATATAGAAATTGAGTTTAAGTTGTAAAAACTAAACTCAAAGGCATTGTAGAATTTATTTTTAAATCAATTATCATATGCTATATTCCCTGTGGTCTCTTTTCTTACTGTCTGCATTGAGAGATGACATTGTTGTTCTCTCAAATGACTGAACTGAACAGATTTCAAGTTCCTGTGAACAGGCCATTCTTCACTGATTCTTCTCAAATGAAATGTGTATGGCAACAGACTGATGTCTAAGCTAGCCTGCGCATCACACCCCCCTTTCACTCAACTCATCCAGAAAGTGATCAGAACACTCTCCCACTTTGTTAAGGAGAATTTTTTCAGAACTATGTCCTTTAAAACATGTTTCTACTCGAGAAACCAAAAAAAAAAACAACAAAAAAAAACCAAACAAAACAAAAAAAACAAAAAAACAAAACATGTTTCTACTGTCATTAATATCTTCATTTTGAATGTATGAAGTAACTTTAGATTATAATGAAATGACAATACTACCTGTTGCATTAAAGACACATTACCTTGCTGGAGTTTTCTAGTAAAAACTGGAATGTATTCTGTATAGCTTGGCAAGTTTCTAGCTCAGTCCGGCTGAAGGCTATTAAATAATCCTTGAGGTGGTCATACACATTTCCATCAAGAGCCTAAAAGAGAGGAACGTTATAGAAGCCAAAAGTTATGATAGAGCTTTGGCACATAATTCCTTTGTCTTTAAAAATGTAGAAATGTTCAATTTCAAAATCTATTAATAGACTGACAAAAGGCATAGAGCATTTCATAAGAGTATGTGAACAGTGAGCAGTTACTAGGGAAGTGTTGAATTTCTAATGAATAGCAACCAACTAAGGGAAAAATCTAATATTGCTAAAGCTTAGGAAAAAACAAGAATATTTTGGAGACAAAAACACCTGGGTTCTGATCTTTGCTTATCTGCTTCTGTAGACACTTCATGACAATTAGGTGTAAAAATTTTGCAGGGACTATTAGAAAGAAAGAATCCAGGCACAGAGCCTGGAATATATATACAATAAACAATAATCTCCTCCATTAGTGGTAGAATTAGGATTTAGTATGTATTTGCTACAGAGCAATCTGAGAGAAACATAAAACGTCATAAACACGTATGTCCACGTGTTTATCTACATAGAATATATTCCTGTCACTCACATCTTAAACAGAGGGGTCAAAAAGAAAACACTCAGGTCTTAATAACCATTCCAAGACTTTCCTGCCATTCCAACCTATCAAAATGGCAGCCTTATCTTTTAAAAGTCTATATTTTTCTTCTCATCAATTAACAAAACTGTCATGGAGCTAGTTCTGCATAGTAACTGCTCTCCAATGAGGGCTCACCAGTTCTCTCAAACACACAAAGTACCAATGAGCTTTCTTTCATAATGGCTTGAGTACATTTCTTTGTCCCAACAAAGCTGCCAACATTTCCTTTGTTCCCTAGACATTCTAGAGGTCATTTCGGCATGTGTTCTGGAATGCAGTATTATTTTTTATTATTTCAAAATAAATTTTTTTTTTTGAGTTTCACTTCTACCTTTATTTTAGCTTTGGCACCTGCTTCTAGTTTCCTTGGAAGACACACACGGCGACTTTGTTTTCCGTAGTGCTACACCTTACCAACGAACAATTCATTAAGATTCTCTGTGTCCTCCTCAACACCACTTGTGTGTGTGTGTATGTTATTCTTTGTGCCTTTTATTGGTATTGTTGTTGATATTATTTTATGTGTATGAGTGTTTGCCTAAATGTCTGTACATACGTGTACAGTGTTCATGGAAGTCAGAAGAGAAGATTAGATCTCCTTAGACTGGAGTTATAGATGTTTGTGAGCCATCATGTAGGTGCTAGAAACTCAATCCAGGTCTTCTCTTAACCTCTGAGACATCTTTCCAGCCACTTTGCTCTGTGTTTTAAATCATGAGAGCTATTCTAACGATGAGATAATATCTCAGTGTGACTTTAAGTTTCATTTCTGTAGTTGCCAATAATGCTGAGCATCCTTACATCTTTTGCTATATATTGATCTATTTTCTTTGGAGAATTATATAACTCAAACCTTTGACTTTTTTTTTTTTTTGAGACAGGGTCTCCTGTAGTACCACTTGAACTTGTTATACAACTGAAAGTACTTTCAACTTTCAAAGAAAAATATTTATTATAAAAGACACACATGCATCATGGGTGCATATGTGGCAGTCAGAGTACAATTCTGATTTTTTTTTCCTTCTAAGTTGTGGAATCTGGTGATCAAACTCAAGTTGTTAGGCCTGCACACAAGTGCCTCTACACACTGAGCCATCTCACAGGCTCATCCTTAGCTTTTGACCCTTCTTTTTCCACCTGAGATTCCAGGTATGTGCTGCCATACCTGGTTTATACAGTAATAGAAATTGAACCCAGAGCTTTTTGCATGCTGGCCAAATAGTTCACCAACTGAGCTACATCTCCAGCCTCTGTATCAAATTTCTTAGTTGGGGTCTAATTCTGATTTCAAGTGGCAATAATTCTTTATATATTGTATATACTAGAGTTTTACAAGATATATAATTAGGAAATATTTCCTCTCATTTGATGGGCTGCTCTTTTTACTTTCTAAAGTATCTTTTGAAAAATGTGTTTTAAACCAGCTGGTGGTGGGATACATCTTTAATCCCAGCACTTTAATCCCACATAGAGGCAGGCAATCTCTGAGTTCGAGGCCAGCCTGGCCTACAGAGTGAGTTCCAGGACAGCCAGGGCTAAATTATGATGTCATCTAACATTGTTATTTTTTCATTTATTCCTTGTATGTTAGTTATTTATAAGAATCATCTATATAAATTTTACAATAATTATTTTTATATTTTGTGCCTGGCTTCTACATTAAGCTTTTAATATAAAATTGACTTAAAACAAAACTTGTCCCTGAGGCAGAGAAATAGTGCTGAATCTTCTTTCACCACTAGATGGCACCATTGAGCACTATAAACCCAGGCAGTGCCAAATGCCTTAAATATAATCGTCACATAGTTATGAACTTTTTCAGACACTGTGGTGTGTTGAGATGGAATAAAAATTTCTACCTTAAATCATGATTTTCATGAACTTGTTTTAAAAAGAGACATATATCTTCTGATATGAAGTTTTTGACTTAGAAATGTTCTCAGTAGCTCACCATAATAATGTGTTTGGAAGAAATCGCTCATTTTACCCATATACAACACATGATAATATAGGTAGGAACAAGACATGCATTTTAAGGCAAACTAAATTCCTATGTAGTCTGAATGATATTGCTATTGAGTGTCAACCGTACTTAGGCATTATGCTAGCTAGCTGAGTATGAGTACCAGGAAACAGGGACTTGAGGAAAGAAATCAAAGCCTTTAACAGTTAATGTTAGCAGTGCTAGTGATCAAGCCTTTGCACTTCACACACACAAAGCACACACTCTAACACAGAGTTACAATGCTAACTTCCAAAGTACTTTGTTATTTCTCAGCCATTTCCTATTCCAGTTATTTCTGCCAACCCATTTCCTCCTTTCCCTTTCCTCCCCTTCCCTCCCCTTCCCTCCCCTCCCCTCCCCTCCCCTCCCCTTCCCTTCCAAGCAGATCTTACTATGTAGCCCTGGGTGGTCTGAATCTCACTATGAACACCAGGCTGGCCCCAAACTCTCAGAGATCTGCCTGGCTGTCTCTGGAGTGCTCCGATTAAAGGAATATGTAACCATGGCTGGTCCTGACATTCCACTTCACACTGCAGCTGGGAGGATTCCTGACTTGTACTTTATAAGACTCTTCAACACTCTTCCTGGCCAGGCATTATGTTCAGGATACGTTTTGTTTTGAACTTTACCACTGACCTCATAATGTGGCCATGGCTTCTGCCTGCCTCTTTCACTCACCTGTTTGCCATTTCCCTTCCCTGCAACACTTTCCCTAAATTAAGCACCTGAGCTTTCACACATGCCTTTTCTTCATCCTCTCCCTGCCTTGCTCACTATTATTCATTCTTAAGAGCTTGACCACTAGGAACTCTGGATGCTTCTCATCATTTTACCTCATGGCATTACCTTGTGCTTCTGACACTTGCCTGTCTTTCTTTTGGTTCTTGAACCCTATGAATAGGAAGGGCCATGTCAGTCTGTTTAGCATTGAATCTTGAAGGTCAAGTATGGAGCCTGAAATACCGACAATGTTCAGCAAATAACTGTTTGATAAATAACGTACCAGATCAGAATCTACAGGTTTAAAAATATGGGTGAATCCAGATTAACCCCCATGACTCAAAAGTCTGATGGTATTGTATTAACATTAGCAAAAGAGAAGCAACTGAGTTCACAAACTGTATGACATGGAAGTTTCCAAACTTAATTTAAAAAAAAAAAAGTGTGTGTACCAAATAAAACATCGCCTTCTTTTTTTCTTTCATTATTACAAAATAACTGTAGTTTATATCAGCCATATTCCAAACTGTGTC
Organism: Rhynchomys soricoides; assembly: GCA_019843965.1. Lineage (NCBI taxonomy): Eukaryota > Metazoa > Chordata > Mammalia > Rodentia > Muridae > Rhynchomys > Rhynchomys soricoides. The sequence continues at coordinate 3,208,262 of JADRCH010000315.1, read as the reverse complement.
TTTTGGTTACATTATAAGAAAAACTTTGGTTTACATTGGAATTGACTGTAAATAATTAATACTTTGCCTTCCTATATTTTTGTTCCTCTTCAACTCAACAGGTCAAAAGCCTTATTAGTAGACTGCTGAGACCCTCCTGTCTTGGGTCCTGGATGGTGAGGGAATGAAGAGAGGATGCACAGACAACGCACAGTAAAGCAGGGTTCAGATGGGGTACTACTACTTGCTACTGTGGGCAACTCAGAACCTCAGTGTGTTTTTTAGGAACTGGATGTGGGGAGGGGTTAGCTAGTCTTGTATGCGGCAGTCAGGCTCAGTCTATAAACATCTGGGAGGAGGAAGCTTCACTTGCTGGTTGCAGAGGTCATTTCCTTACACGTGAGACTCTGGAGGAAAGCTTTGCCATCCCTCCTGAGCCTGGCCCATATGGTAACAGCTTTGCCAATTTCCCATGGGTCCAAGGCCTTGGAGTCCTTGGCATGGCTGTGCCCATTAACAATACACATTTACTCAGGACTACACAAACTCAGGGCTTCCTCTGCTTCCTATAGTAGACAATTTAGATTTTAAAATCAATCAAGCAAATCCAAATGATATTATGTTTCTTTTTTTTTTTTTGGTTTTTCGAGACAGGGTTTCTCTGTGTAGCCCTGGCTGTCCTGGAACTCAACTCTGTAGACCAGGCTAGCCTCGAACTCAGAAATCCACCTGCCTCTGCCTCCCGAGTGCTGGGATTAAAGGCGTGCGCCACCACTGCCCGGCATGATATTATGTTTCTTAAAAATTTAAAGTAAAAACTATTCTTAAGATTTGTTTTTAATTATTTGTATCTGTGGATGCTCATGGAGACTACAGGTATCAGATCCCCTGCTTGGAGCAGGCAATTGTAAGCAGCCTAACGCAGGTGCTGGGACTTGTATTTGGGTCCTCTGCATGAGCAGTATACACTCTTAACCACTGTGCCACCACCCCATCCCCTTAAAGTAAGAACTATTTAAATGGTAAACGATAGGAGAAGCACAACTATAAAGGTGTGACATAGGCATACATAGTGATGGTATATATGAATAGTAATTTACATGCTCTATATGAGTTCCTGGATTTTCTCTAATACTTAAAACTTTAGTAGGTAAATCATCCAAATATATCTTTCAAAACTTTTGACTATTTAATAAGAATTTTCAAAGGCCTTAAAAATTATTTTATGTTTATCAGTATTTTGGCTGCATGTATGCATGTGCACCATGTGCAAGCCTGGTGCTCACAGAGATCAGAAGAAGATGATGGAACTCCTGAGACTGAAATTACAGATGTTTATGTGCTACCATGTAGGTGCTGGGAATCATTCCAGGTCCTCTGTAAGATCAACAAGCACTGAACCAACTCTTCAGCCCCTTAATACAGATTATTTAGGAAAATAATTCTGTAATACTTAAATTGAGAAGCCATAGGCCTTAAGTCAGCACGTATGAATGGTCCAACAGCATTTAAAAAAAACAAAACACTGAATTTGAATGTTTTTAAACAGCCATGTTTCTTTACAGTTAGCCACAAATTAAATGGAAATGTTTTTCTACGTATTCTTTCTGGTTTCTTTATTCATTCTATTTGCATGGTCCCTAACATTATTGAGTATGGAATATAAGCTCATCAGGGCAAGAACTCAAATAAGAAGGAGAAAAGGGGGGCATCATAAAGACAAATTCAGAAACGTGGGATTCTAGTGTTCTCTACTCAACTTCTACTTTACAGGAAAAGTATAAATTTCCTGGAACTTTCTCAAAGAGGAAAATTATGATGAGCTAGGAATTAGGAGAAAAAATGTCATTTTTCTAAGCATTTGATGTAATTTCCCCTTAAGAGAGAACTTTAAACAGTGCCCTCCTTATTTAGATTCAGGAAGGTCAGATTCTGTACTCAGCATTATACTGAGATCTTCCGTCAAGCAGACTAGAAAAACAAGCTTTTTGTGAGACCAATGGGCTTTTCTAAAATAGTGCTGGGCAAAAGTCAAGGAAGTAAATATCAAGATGATAAATGTGAGCTGGCTTAAAATTAAATCATGAAATCCTTCAGTCCTCCTCTGATGATACTGGAAGAAAAACACTGATTGCCAACTTGCTTTTATTTCTCTTTTTTTCAGACGTTCCCAAATTATAACAGTAAATAAAAAATAACTTTTTATAAATCTAAAGAAATCGAAGCAAATTCCAGGCTGCAGTTCTTAAGTGTAAATATCTTAACCCATGACTCAATCTGCTGAGCGATATGAAGTAAAATTAGAAATACCTCTGAATTACTTTAGGTTATGTGAAGAGGAAGCAAGTGAGATACTTTTTGTTTGAATTACAAAGCAAAGCAAGGAAAAAATTTAATATTGCTTTTCTAAAATTTGTGCCTGTCTTAGTCAGGGTTTCTATTCCTGCACAAACATCATGACCAAGATGCAAGTTGGGGAGGAAAGGGTTTATTGAGCTTACACTTCCATGCTGCTGTTCATCACTAAAGGAAGTCAGGACTGGAACTCAAGCAGGTCAGCAAGCAGGAGCTGATGCAGAGGCCGTGGAGGGATGTTTCTTATTGGCTTGCTTGCTTCTCCTGGTTTGCTCAGCTGGCTTTTTTATAGAGCCCAAGACTACCAGCCCACAGATGGTATCACCCACAAGAGGCCCTCCCCCCTTGATCACTAAGTGAGAAAATGCCTTATCACTGGATCTCATGGAGGCATTTTCTCAACTGAAACTCTTTTCTCTGTGATAACTTCAGCTTGTGTCAACTTGACACACAAAACCAGCCAGTATAGTGCCCTTTACTGAGTGCCCACTGGCAGGAAGATAAGTCAGGCTGCGAGGTTTGCCCAACTCCTACAGCCATCCGCAGTGTGCGCAGTCCTGGAAGACACAGGCTACAAAGCCACTGGAGCATGGGCCAAGAGCAAGTCTCCTACCACATACACACACACACACACACACACACACACACACACACATCCTAGTTCCACCACTTAGCAATATCACTCTAGAAAACACTCAAGCTTCTTGAACTTTCCAGACCTAATGAAGTCAAAAGAATGTTACTTATAAAAAAGATGGTTATTAAAATAGTAAAAGTAAACTATTTTGACCAGAAAACGTCAATGATTTCCCTTTTACCACAGTAAAGGATTTTAGTGTCAGACTTGATTTCTGGGTCTGATTCTGTCACGAGTTTGTGTAATATGATCTTTCATTCTATTTCCTCACCTATAAAATGAAATAATAGCTTCTCGTGGAGTCTGTCAAGAGGTATTTTATGTGCTATTTTAATTACCTCATTTCTTTCACCATGTTTTTAGTAACGATGTTTGTAGCATGTGTCTGTAAGTTACAAGTAGCATTTCATTTCAAAACAATCTGGTTTGGATTAACACAGCACAATATTAGCAGCATACGGCAAATTTGTTCTTATATTGCTCCATTTTCTCCCCTCTCCAGCTATTACTACTGTGCAAAACATATGTCTACATTCTAAACCACCACAATGCTTTATAATTATTGTTTTATGCAGTGACCTACCCCCCCAACAGGTTTCATATAGTCAAGGCTGGTCTTGAACTTCTTATCCAACTTGAATTTCTTGCCTTTTTCCTGCCCTGAGTCAAGGTCTCTCTATGTAGTCCTGGCTGCCTTGAAACTTGCTATGTAGAGCAGGCTAGCCTCTAACTCACAAAGATCCACCTGCCTTTGCCTCCTGATGGCTAGGATTAAAGAAAGGTGTGTACCACCAGGCCAGGCCATGAACTTGAATTCTTAATTCTCCTGCCTCTACCTCTCATGTGCCTTGTTAATTACTATATTCTCAGTGAGTGGCACATAGATGATGATACTCAGTAGATATTTATTAAATTATAAGTTAATGGAATAAATCATGGTAGGGTTGGTGGTACACACGAGGCACCCTGGTCTACACAGTGAACTCCAGGATATCCAGGGTTGCATAGAGAAACCCTGTCATTATATCTTCTATGTCTAAAATAATATCTAAAAGAATACAAGCACTTAATAATCGAACCAGAGGACTCAGGCTCAATTCCCACCACTCATATGTTCCCCTGTTCTAGGGAATCTAATGCCCTCTTCTGGCCTCTGTAGGTACTGGGGGCATTCCCATGATGCACAGACACGCTTGAAGGCAAAAACATCCACACACATAAAAATAAAAAAGGTTATGACTTAAAAGTGATGGCTGTATACAAAGTTGAGAAGGGGTAGGGCATGATGTTGGCTTTAACTGTCAAACTGATACAACCTTTCCCAATAGATTATGGCAGATGTACTTTCCTAGTAAGAAACTATAAATAGAGACTCAAGGGCCAGTGAGAGGAGTCAGTGGGTAAAGGTGCTTCCCACCAAGCCTGATGACCTATGTCCAATCCCATAGTAGGACAGAACCAACTCTTGTAAGTCGTGCTCTGATCTCTATAAGCATTTTGTGTTAATACACCCATCCACACACAAATAACTAATTAAAATTAAAATGTGTATAGATTCAAGGCTAGGGAGATGTCTCAGTGGTAGAGTGGTAGAGATTATGCTTAGCCTACACAAAATTCTGTGTTCAATCACCAGCACCATACACAGTGGGCATAATGATCCATACCTGTGACCCCAGAACTTGGGAGATGGAGGCAGGTCAATTGGAAGTTCTTAGTCAACTTTGGCCACACAGTAAGTTTAAGCCCAGATTGTACTATATAAGACCATATATATACTATATATATAGTCTTTACACACACACACACACACACACACACACACACATTCTTTACTCTTGTATGTATAACATATATATGGATAGTTATAGACTCCAGGTAGTAGTGGTACACACCTTTAATCCCAGTACTCAGGAGGCAGAGGAAGTCTAATCTCTGTGAGTTCATGGCTAGCCTATTATACAGAGTGAATTCCAGGACAGCCAGTTCTACACAGAGAAACCCTGTCTCAACAAAAACCAAAATAAGTAAATAAATAAATAGAATCTGGCACCTGGAAAGATGGCTCATTGACTAAAAGCATGGCTGATTTTCCAGAGGACCCAGGTTTGTATCCCAGCACCTATATAGTGAGTTACAACCATGTCTAACTCCAGTCTCAGGGGATTGGATGCCCTTTTCTGGCCTCCCAGGTCACTGAATGCACATGGTACACTTGACACATGCTGGCAAAATACTTGTGTGTATAAAATCATAACAATTATAATCTACAGCTTGGGAGAAAATGTTTGCAAACTGGGTTTCTGATAAAGAACTTTTACTTAGAATATATAAGATCATAGCTGGGCGTGGTGGCAATATCTTTAATCCTAGTACTTGGGAGGCAGAGGCAGGCAGATCTGAGCCGAGGCTAGTGTGGTGTACAGAGTGAATTTCAGGACAGCCAAGGCTACACAGAGAAATAAATATACAGGGCTGAAAATAAGTAAATAAGAAATAAAAAAATAAAAGGAAAGAAAAAAAAGAATATAAAAGCTCGTAATTCAGTAAAAAAAAATTACAACCTATTTTAAAGATTGATGAAAGATCTAAGTAAACATTTCACCAATATGACATACAAATAACTACTAAGCCCCTAAAGGGAAGCTCAACACCATTAATCTTTAGAAGAATGCATGCTGAAGCACGGGCTGGGGATAGAACATAGTCAGGGGCAGTGCATTTGTTTCATATGCCCAAGGTTTTATTCCAAGCATTGTTTTTTTTATAAAAAAGGCAAAGCAAGTGCCTAAGAGAGGCTCAGTAGGTAAAGGCATCTGCTGCCAAGCCTGGTGTCCTGAGATAAAACACTTGGGACTCACAGGATAAAAGAAAAGAGCCTCCTCAACAGGTTGTCTTTTGGCTTCCACAGCCTCCCTGCCCCCCAACACACATACACACTAAATAAAATGTAAAAACAAAACAAGGAAAGCAAGCCATAATGAAACATCCTAACAAGAATACCCATGTGGCATCAAACAGCAAATGTTAGTAAGCTGAAAAATGGTTTGCAGTTTCTCAAAAAAGTTACACAAAAATGCACCGTGATTTAGCAATCTCTTTCCTATATATCATGCATTTATTCATAACACATATGAATATTTGTAGGAAATCATTCATTATAGCCAAACCCCCAGGGGGAAAAAAAAAAACCTATGTCTTTCAACTGAGGAGGTACTAACAAACAAAAATGTGGCACTGCAAAAATAATTACAGTACAATCCAGCAACCAAAGGTGATGAACCACACGCTACATTGTGGAGAAGTTTAAAACCTATGCTAACTGAATTAAGTCAGATACAAATGACCACAGTGTAGGATTCCATTCATAAAATATGTCCAGAGAAGGTGACTCTATAAACAAAAAGCAGAGTGGGGCAGAGGGTAGGAGCAGGGCCTAACCACACATAAAGTAAAGAAATAAATCTATTTAAAAAGCTGCTTTTAAAAATCTTTTTTTTGGGGGGGGGGGGGTTCGAGACAGGGTTTTTCTGTATAGCTCTGGCTGTCCTGGAACTCACTCTGTAGACCAGGCTGGCCATGAACTCAGAAATCCACCTGCCTCTGCCTCCCGAGTGCTGGGATTAAAGGTGTGTGCACCACGGCCTGTAAAAATCTTAATACTGTATCAACAGTGTTTATAACCAATATCAACAACCAAGATATAATGCAAGGAAAACATTCAAAACCAACAAAATCAACATAAGAAGGGGAAAATGTTATTTTCCAGTATAGGGATGACATACTAAACACTAATGAAGGATTTAAGTATACCCAGGATGAGTAGTAGTCCAACCACACAGGACGCTGAGGCAAAAGAACTGTCAAGTTTTATAAAGTACATACATCCTATAAACATGAAATACAGGACTCTTGGTTTGGCCTGCTTCCCTCATTGTTTATGTATTCGTAAGGCTGAAAAAGTAAGTAGCAAATATGCTTATTACTGAACATTACTCTAAGGCGCCTAATTTCAGGAGACAGATATAACAGGAACAAGATTTAGAAATGACCTAAATTGGGCAGCAGAGACAATCAGGAAGGTTCACCTCCTGGGGAGAGAGGAAATTCTGTAGAAAATGACTATGATTCATGTGTTCATGACTCTGGAGTCTTCAGAAAAACTGTCTCCCTATGAGTTCACCAATCATTAATGGATTTGCCTTTGCTTATGGGAAGACAGTAGAGGTGAAATTCACATCACCCTAGGTTAGTGATTAACAATTTTAATGAAAAGGGAAGACATGAAAAGAGTGACATATGAAGGGCTAGATGAGAAGGAAGAAAGGGATTACTGATGAAAGTGAGAATGTCCTGAGCTGGTGGATTGATTCTTAAACATTTTTGTTTTAAGCATTTTCTATATTAAAAATAAAATCGTATCTAAAGAATAAAACTCAAAGCCCCAAAGTAACCTCATTTTGTTGGGCATGACTCTCACTTGGGACGCTGGGGGCAATGAGCTGGAATAGGATGGGGTCCTTCTCAGTAGCTGCATGAGCTCTTGCAGACTGCTACAGTAGGAGACTGCTTCCACAAAGCAGAATTGCTGGTAGACTATCACTTTTGTTCTGAGTGTTTTGAGCAGACCAGTGCTGATGATGGATAGTAGTAGCTTAGTAGTCTTGTGTGTATGAATGTTTAGTTGAGCCTATAAAAATTCTCCTTCAGTATCATGCTTGATATTCAATTTCCTGATCAGTAAAATTAAAATATTAACTACTTCACAGTGCTTTATGAAGACCAGACATAGTATCAAGGTCTCCAGGCAGCTCAACTCTTGAGCTTCCTGACTCCACTTCCCAAATGCACCAACACACACAGCTTCAGATTCATATTTTTTGGGTCTCCCCCCCCTTTGTAGTTGTCTTTTCATTTCCTTCATAGCTTTAAATTTAGCAACACCCCGCCCCCTCATTTGATTACGGTTTTGGTAATACTTAAGAAAGCACTGCCTATGGCCATATGGACTTACACTTTACTCCCTAAGAGTTTTACAGTTTTAGCATTGACCATTAAGTCTCTAGTTCACTTTAAATTAATTTCTATACATGGCAGTAGCGGTTTAATAATTTTCTGTGCATGTGGACATTCAGCTGTTACCAGTACCACCTACTCAAAGACATTCTTTCTCCCTCTGAATGGTTTTAGTATTCTGTCAAAAATCAACTAACCATCAACTAGTCTTTTGCACTTCTTTTTTTAAAACTAAATTTGTATTTTTTTTCTCTTAGGTGCTTTTATTTTTTCATATTAACTTCTATGTTATCCTGTGACTAGTGACTTATCAGGTGTTCAGAAGTAGTAGTTGTGGTTGAACTGTTCTTCCTTTCCTCCTGGGTATATGATGAGACTGTACTACCCAGACTCCTCCACTATTGCTAGGTATGACCAGATCACTAAGCTTTCTCTTTTATAACATGAGTGGAGTAATTAATGCAAGCGACTTTGCAGACTAGATCTCAGGAAAATAGGTGTGTCTTCACCATGATCTTATTCTCTTACCAGCTAGAATTCAAATAAGTCAGTGCCTTTCTGTGGTCAGGCCAAAGATGGAGTTAATGGAGCCGTCCTGGTACCTGGACCCTGGAATAACTTCAGCAGGTAGAGCCTACTCATTGGCCCTACATGAGAAGTCTCCTCTTGTAGGAACATCATAATTTGGGATCTCTCTAGTTTAGTCATTTAGTTTTTATCCTAATTGATATAAACCTAGTATGTTGCAGTAGAATACTGCTGTAACAGAAGACTAACAGAGGTGGTATCTGCTAAGTGGTAGTGTAGAAGGCAATGAAGAAATGTGCTGCAAGACTGGGAAGCAGGCCAAGGTTATAGACCTTGTGCTTTAGGACAGTATCTCTAGCCCTCCTTCCTGATAGGACCTCACCTACACGTAAAGCACAAGGCTTAACACTTAGTTCAATAAATGTCACCTATTGTATTGCCGTGTGTTTTTAAAAACTATGATCGTTGTGGCTAAGAGATGGCTCAAAGGTTGAGTGTTTGCTGCTCTTGGACCAGAGTTAGGTTCCCAGCATCTACATCAGGCAGGTAGTTCACAACTGCTTGTGACTCTAGTTCCCAGGGGATCTGAGTCCCTCTAGCCTTCATGGACACCTACATGTACATGGTACACATAAATTCATATAGGTGTGTGTGTGTGTGTGTCTGTGTGTAGAGGGAGGGTGTTAAAATTTGGAATTGTCAAATCTATTACTATTTTTCTATGTAGTACTTGTCTTTGCTGGAGTACTTTAAAATCACACCCTAACACTCACTAAGCTTGGATAAACATTCACTCATATTTTTGTCTATCTTTCATAAATATACTATCAACTATAGGCTGGTATGCTGTAAAAAGCATTTTTTATTGGTTGTTTTATTTATTGACATTTCAAATGTTATCCCCTTCCCAGTTTCCCCTCCACAAACCCCCAATCCCCCCTCCCTTGCCTCTATGAGGATGCTCCTCCCCCCCCCGCCCACCCACTCCTGCCTCAGTGCCCTAGCATTCCCATACTCTGGGTCATTGAGCCTCCACTGGACCAAGGGGCTCCCCTCCCAGTGATGCCCAATAAGGCAATCCTCTGCTACATATCCAGCTGGAGCCATGGGTACGCTTTGGTTAAAAAGCACTTTTCAAGAGCTTAAACATCCCATCTTTCATAATCTTTTACTTTTCCACGACTTGAAGTCTACTTTTCAATTTTATAAGTTCTAAATATCTAACTGCAGTTAATTATGGCTTAAGAGGAAATGAGGCAAAGCCAGTATAGCAGATGAAATTCCCTTTTCTGTGTGGCTGAGGGAAAAAAATTCTAGCTGACAAAAATCACAAAAACCCCATATGCTTCCTTCGCTTAAAAGACAACTTTCTGAACTCACACACAGGTACAGTTTAGAAGGAGTTCTATTTGGGGTAAGAACAACAAGAAAGAAGTCCCCCCCCCCCCGTTTCCTGGTACATTTGCATATTTTACCAAATGCTAGGAGGAGGAGAACACCAAAAGTATCTTCTGGAAACTCCCCATGAACTGCAACTGTATTGGTTCTGCTTGGTCACTCAGATAAAGCAAACACTCTCTATTTTAAAGCCAGAAAGATAAATAAGGTCTCTAAGGGGAAAGCTAATATTAGTCTTCACAGGCTTAGAGTAGAAACTATTCCAATCTTCCTCTTTTTTCCTTAAAATTTGTTATTTTATATCTATGAGTGTTTTGCTCCCACGTATGTCTATGCACCATGCATATGCCAAGGTGCCTGTGGTGATCAGAAGAAGGTGTCAGGTGCTCCGTGAGTTACAGATGACTGTGAGGTACCATGTGGGTGTTGGGAATTTAACCCTGGTTCTTGGCAAGAACAAAGCTCTCACCTGCTGAGCCACCTCTGTAGCCCTTCCTTGTTCCTTACTTATACCCTCATCTTTACGCTGAAGTGAGAAATTAAGACGTGTAAGAACTTACTTCTGAGACACTGAGTTACATTAACAAGATGATGAAAGGTAAAAAGAAAAATGAATATTTGAAGAACCCCTCTATTGCAATCTATGCACAGGGTACTGCTAGCCACAGTTCTGTAGATGGGTAAAGAAGATCTGACTAGTTAACAAGCAGAGTGAAGCAATCAGTGTGCTTTGGAGGAGGGCTTTTGTGGCAGAACAGTACAAACATGCTTCTTTCAACTTTGAAACAAGGTCTCATACTGTAACCCAGGCTGGCCTTGAAACCATAGTGATTCTTGTCGCAGTCACCCTGAAAGTCCACGTGCTTAGATTCAAGGTTGAATTGCTACACCTGGCATGACTTATTTCTTCCTATGGTCAAAAGTTCACCTTCTCTAAAGCCTTACATGCCCTGATGCAAACACAACTACTCTTCTACTTGTTTTGCATGAAATTTCAAAACCTGGTTTACTAAAAGTGGAAAGGGTAAGAGGAACTTCTGAAGTTATGGTGTCGCAATATAAGGTGAAACAAAGGAGGCACCAGATATTAAGAAAATTAATGTGCTAGAAGACACAAGAAGGTTCTGGGTCAGAAAGGCTATTAAAAAGGAAATTCTTGGGGACATGATGCAGAGAAGACCTAACACGCACCAGAAACTAGGGCAGAAAGACAAACCCCAGGTTTTAGTGTTCCACATACTTCTCAATTCCACTAATAGCTTGTGTCAAGATCTCTAATCTCAAATTCAATTTTATTTTAAGACAGGGTCTCTCTGCTTAACCCTTGGCTGTCCTAGAACTTACTATATTGATCAGGCTAGCCTGGAACTAATAGAAATCAGCCTGCCTCTGCCTTCCAGAGAGCTGGGATTAAAGCTGTACAACACCATGCCCAGCTCAAATTCAACTTTTAAAGCATCTGAACTTGGAAAGTTAACCCCTGTCAATAACATCAACTTTGAGCTTATGTGATGCTAAATGTAAAACGTCTGATTTATAGTATATGAAAAGCAATACGTTATAATAACAAAGCCAGCATGGTACTGACACGAAACAGACATAAAACAATGAAACAGAATGGAGGACCCGGAAATAAACCCACAAATTTATAAGTACCCCATCTTTGACAAATCATCATACATACTCATTAGAAAAAGGACTATTTAACAAATGGTTCTTCAAAAACTAGGTGTCCACATATAAGAGCAAAACTAGATCCATAGTCTGACCAAAAATCAACTCAAAATGGAGCCAAATATGGAACCAGTCTAAAAAGCTGAACGAATACAAAATAAACCCTATAAAAATGCATACTTACATTAAGAATAGGATTTTACTAAGCTGAAAAGAATGTAATTGATGACTTTTGCATGAAAATGGATAGAACCAGAGATCATAGTGTTAAGTAAATTAAACCACATTCAGAATAACAATTTCATCTGTAGAATCTAGATTAAATTTACATGGGTGCACATGCACCCCTGGCCACACACATATGACACAAAAGCAGAAAGAATTTAAGAGAGGAAAGGATCTAAACTGAAAGAGGTTGGTGAAGGGCAAATAACTAAGTATAAGAGTGAGTGTGAGTGTATGTGTGCATGTGAAAATGTCACTGTGAAATCTATCATGCTGTATACTGTAAGAATAAAATAATGCTACCATATCACCAAATAAATTTCATCCAAATTAATGTATTAAACTTGAACCAAAAATATTTCTCATTTAAAATTTTAACTATACATAAAACTATAAATATTAATGGAGTACTACTTAATGTTTTGATGCATGCCTGTAACAGAGTGTTAGGGGATTTGATATAGTGGGTTTCAGAACACTTCACACTCTAACCAGCTGCTATTCACTTATTATATCTGGTCCTTAGATGAAACCTATTTGTCATCCCCCCCCCCTTTTTTTTCTCTCTGCCTTGATAAAGTTGGTGGTAGATAAGGACTGGTATAGAGTACACAATAATGAAGAAACTTGAGGGGTTGAAATATACTCTGATCAAGATGCAGGTAAAAAAGCTTTGATAAGATTTCTGAAGCTGCAGAAGGCTAAACAGAAATCTGAGGCTGAATGAATGGACAGGGCAGGGCACAGATATCTGTCACTCACCATTTTTGCCCACCTTGGATTTAAAGTACTTTTGAGTTGGTTTCACCATGGACTAAATAGATGCATGGTGACTTAGGAATAGGAAGACACCAAACCTGTGAATCTGCTTATGCCTTTTTCATACCTAATGCTTTCATCATCAATACTACAATGTTAAAGCTTGGACTTTTGTGTGCATTTTAAAAACATGATCTTTTCCCTTCCATTTTTTGCTTACTCTATAAGCACAGTGAACCCAGGTGTTTTGGGCTAATTCTGTGGTCTTGACTGGGGTGCTGTTTTAAATAAAGGAAGTATGTGTAGTTGAGAAATAAACACTTTTGAGAACTGAATGTGACTTGAAGGTAATAATTCCAGGTCTCTATTTACTCGAACCTTCCCAAACAAGTTATTAAATCCAATACACTAAGTAAAACTCTCTAAATTATATAATTTTTGTTTATAGTTAATTATAGGTTATAAGCAGTCAAGCATATCATATAAGTATGCAACTTAGGTTATAAATTATAAATTTTGGTTCAGTGGCAAACAAATTAGTTTACTGTGCGACACAGTGTGTCATTTGTCCTTTTCTACTCTCTGTCTCTACTCCATTGTAAGAGTGCTTTCCTAGTAACAAGACTAGGCTCTGTGGGAAGAAGCTGTATCTCTGAGAAGGTCAGTGCACTACTAATGTTTCTAGAACTCCACCAAAATAATCAATGAGGTCTTCAATTTTATTCTTAGAATTCTTCCAACTGAAGGTAGCAACAAGGTTATTTATTTAGTACCTGGTAGAAGTTCTCAAGGTGGTATTCAAGGCAACAAAGGAAAGAGACTGAAGGCCCTTTTAAGGCATCCTTGAGATCACAATTATTTTTCTAGAAGCACTAAGACATTATTAGCCTTTTCCACTCTTATTCCCTCCAGAAGCACTAAAAGTTTTCAAAGGATAGATAATATGGATGACTCAATGGCTCTGGTAGTCAGAGAACTCTGTTCTTGGACATTCTGTTAAAATTTATCAGTTTGAATTTCTAATACAGTAATTAAGCCCACATCAACAAAAGCTTCTTAAGTTCCAATAATTTTGAAGAGCAAAAAGTAGTTCTGAAACAAGTAAAAAAAGATTGAGAACAAAAAAAAATAACAATAAATAAATAAATAAATAAATAAATAAAAAGAAAAGCAAAAAAGGTTGAGAACCACTGGTATAAGCTGTGGAGAGTCAATATAGTGGTTCACGCCATTAGTCCCTGGACTTCAAAGGCAGAGATAGGGGGATTTCTGAGTTTGAGGCCAGCCTGGTCTAGACTGAGTTCCAGGATACACAGAGAAACCCTGCCTTGAAAAACAAACAAACAAAAAACAACAACAAAAAAGTTTTTATTCTACTATTGTCAACTAAGGACCTACACTCATCGATTCTTGCCTTTGTATTGACTCTTCCTTCATTTAAAGTTGTCACTACTAGCTGTACGGTGGTGGTCATGCCTTTTAATCCCAGTACTCATGAGGAAGAGGCAGGCAAATCTGAGTTCGAAGCTAGCGTGGTCTACAGAGTGAGTTCCCGGACAGACAGGACTACACAGAAAAATCCTGTCTCAAAAAACAACAGATTTGTTCCTTAAGGTCAAATAATTCAATGTGTATATGTGTGAGAGTGCATAAGTGAGCATGTGCATGTGTGGAGGTTATCTTTTATCACTCTCCACCATATTTCTGAGATCGGGTTTCTAACTGGACCTGGAGCTCATCATATTGACTAGTGCAGATAACTAGCAGGTTCTTAGGGTCTGCCTATTTTGGCTGCTCAGTACTGGATAATCAGCAGTGGGCTGCCAGCCACAAATTTTTAAGTGGGTGCTGGGGATCCAAACTCAGATCCTCATGCTTGCATACCAAGCACATTCCACAACAATTCCTCCCCTTAGCCCCTCCAATTAATTAACAAGCTATCATTAACTCTGTCAGCAAGTCTACTCTTGGCACACTTTCCCCTACTCAATAAGACTTCAACTCTCGGAGGCCCCAGCCTCGTCCATCAGCTGACATCTAACTCACCATACAGAGCCAACTCCTTTATGAAGAAAAAGTCTCCATAAAGAAAGGCCTCTGCAACCATCCTACACTGATTTTGGATGCTAGGTACACAATAAATAAAACCCAGTAACTGTCTCATAAGGAGCTTTCCCTATCCTCTTCCTGGGGGAGAGAGAGGAGGGAAGAAAGGCAAAGATAAAATAATAGGTGCTAGAAAAGATACAGAAAAATATCTTTACTTATTTATGGACATGTAAAAATGGTACAGCCCTTGTGCAAAAACGGTATGGTTATTTCTCAAATAACTGAACATAATAGCCAAAAGGTTAAAAAAAAGTTAAGTGCCACCCATTAGAGGGTGAAAAGGTGACACAGAATATGATATGTAAATATAACAGAAAATCATTTAGCTTTTAAAAAGACAGAGACTGAGACAAACTATAGGCCATGTTTAAACACAGGGCCTCAAGCATGCTCGGCAAGCATTTGACTACGGAGCAATGCCCTAGATAAATTGAAGATAAATTGAATGGATAAATTGAAGATACTATACTAAGTGAAAAAAGACACACGTGTATAAATTTCACTTACATGAAATCATTAGAACAGTCAAATTTATCCAGACAAAATAATAATAGGCAGAAACTGGTGAAAGAGGAGTTAGGAGTTACTGTCCAATGGCTAGAGTTTAGGTTAGGGAAGATGAAAAAGTCCTTGGGTTAGATGGTTCTAATAGCTTCATAATAATGAACATAATCTTAATGGGCTTAAAGAGGAAGTTTTGTTATGTATATTTTATTACAATTTTTAAAAAGTTAGTTTTCCTCATTTCATAAAACCTCAACTCTTAGCATGTTCACTTAGTGCTTGTATTTACCATTATACCGAGTATCCTAACCAGTGCAATAAAACAAGAAAAAATGTAAGTTAGGAAAAAAATTTCTTTAATATAAAATATTTTTATTTAATTCAACATGAACATGATCATTGAAAACTGTAGAGCCCACACAAAAGCTACTAAACAAATAAACACCATTAGAAAGTCTACAGAAAAAGAAAGAGTACAGGATACAAGATCATATGGCTGACTACATTTGTCAAAAATGGTCACAGCCACATTTCTGTTTACATGTGTACTTCATTAGCACCACCAGACTCCATTAAAGTGAAATTTGTTCCTTTAACACTACTGGATACTGGGCCAAACTTTGTAACTACTTCAATAAGAGCAATGTATCAGAGACTACATGAACTCTGAGATTCTCCTAAAAGGTGATCTTGGCTTTGCCTGACATCTGCTTCTACCCTCTCTCTCCCCTCCCCCTCCATTTTGTCCCTGGAAACAAACCATAATATTGTGAGAAACCCTAAGAGGCAAAAGGAAGCCATGAGCAGAGGCTCTACCTGACAGTCATTGAAGTTTTAGTCCTAAGGCTAGTATGGTCCAACCACCAAGTATGTAGGAAAGCAGGCCCCCAGGTTCAGCTGTTAGCCTTTGAACCACACTAGCTGATGTGGGGTGGTGCAGAAGCAAGTTCTACCTATTGGATTCTAACAAAAGTGCAGATATAACAGCAAAATAGATGGTGCTACTGTTTCAGGCCACTGAACTGCAGTGGTTTGTTACAGTCACAGAGCAGCATAGTAACTAGGACAGATCAATAACTAAAAACATTAATTTTATTTCCAGACATTGGCAAAAAATATTGAAAGAAAAGATTAAAACATAACAGCTGTTGTAACAGTGAATGATACTACTTGGGAAAAAATTTAACAAAATTTGTATAAGATTGTCAATGTAGGCAGAATCATGCAACGATTGTACAACTGGCTGGAGCGCCTGTGAGCACAGATGAGGCTGATGAATGTGATGTTAGAGCAGAGAAGCCAGGGTGTTTTCTTCAGTCAGAGACACACAACAGGACTCATAAATGGAATCTATCCTGCTCCTGCTGGTTTATTAATGAGGTAGTCTACAGAAAAGATACAGCAGCAAACTCTAGCAGCTGAGAATTATTCCAGCCTATAGACACCAAGAAAATGAGAAATCAACCCAATCATGGGAGAGTGGACTCTGCCAATGTGAAGGACCTTGGAAACAGATTATTTCCTAGAATATCCAGATAACAGAGCTCAGACAACACCTTAATTCTTGTGAGGCTGGATCCATAAAACCCAGCTAAGTCCACCTGGACTTCTGACTTATGAAACTATGAAATGATAATGATGGAGTATAAAAATGTACTACATTCTAATAGGAACCAAATATAATAACAAAGGAAGACAGAAATATCTAAGTATTAGCTGTGATTATGATGGTTATTATGCAGTAATACATAGCTGCTAAAGCAAGGCCCCTGTATGCTTAAAATAGATTCATATTTAAAAATTGATCTTAAAAAGAACTGATTTCTTTAAAGTTCACTCCTAATGCTCTGCTTTTCTACCTTGGGTTTGGGGAGCTGGGGATCAAATCCCAGCCTGGTAGCTTCCAGGCAAGTACTGTCCCTATACCCCTGCCACTCTGCACACTACTCTTACAGTTTTATGCATTCTCTGCTCTGTGCCTCTCATTTAGACTCCTAGAGGATATGAGCAGATTACATGTTCTGATTTGCATTTTAAGATGCTATTTAAAAAGAAATATAGGGGTAGTAACAACACATCCCTTAAATACATTCAGGAGGCATGAGTAGGCAAATCATTTGTGAGTTACAGGTCACCATTTTACATAGCAAGTTCCAGGCCAGCCAGGGCTATATAGTGAGATTCTGCTTCAAACTTTTATACATACATACATGCTCATGTGTGTGTATATATACATATATGTACATATATGTATATATACACACACACACACACATATATATACCATCAAAGACCATATTATGCGTCAGAATAGTAAAATAGACAACAAGAAGATGTTCTGAGAGGAATAACACAGGATTCCATTGTATTAGCAATACTTCATTTTTGAAGCCATTAAAATGCATGTTAGATCATTCCTTGAGTTAGAATATTATATCATATTTTAAAAGTTCTATAGCAAGGCTTGCAAACTAAGGCCTGTGTGCCAAATCCAATTCAGCATTTATTTCTGGTAATAAAAATTTCCTGTATCACTCTAACAGTCATCTGTTTGTGATTTGTCAATGGCTAAATCATAACAAAGAAGCCATTTTATTATAAGGTCCAACTAAAATTCTAGAATACAAAAGATATGAAGAACTAATAATTAACTGAATATAATCATGGATGTGGTTGGAGAAAAATGGTCAGCAAGGTTCATGACTGTCCTAGTTAGCTTCAGTGTCAACATGACACAGCCTAGGGTCATCTAAAGAAGCCTAAATTGAGAGACTGTGTACATTAGGCCAGCCTGTATGGGCAGTCAGAGACTGACGCAGTAAGTACTCCTCTCATGGTTTCTACTTTGAGTTTCTGCCCTATTTCCCTCAATGGAAATATAAGCCTAATAAACCCTTTCCTCCCCAAGTTGATTTTGGTTACAGTGTTTTAACACAACAAGAGAATGGAACTAGAGCAACAAAGACAGATCAAGTGGCAATGGGAAGAAAAATTAGAACTAAGCTTTAAAGAGACTGACAGAACATTAAGATGATGGACAAGCACTGTCTACACTATCCAACATGGTAGCCACATGTGGCTTCTGAGTGCTTGAAATGTGGCTATGGTGACTGATAAGAACATTCATTTCTAATCAAACAGTCACATACTCCTAAGGACTATCATACTGAGGATGTAGTTTTAGAGCCTTACAATCTACATTAACAACACCTGTCACATGAAATGTGTCTAAAATGGATTGTTGAGGGGAATTATAGTGCTAGGGAGTTGCTTCTACTTTGGAAATTTTTGACCAAAGAGAAAGAAACATATGGAAAAGAACAAGGGCAAGGATGCAGATTTGAGAATCATAAAAAAGTAAGAAACTGGAGGGTTTCATGCTAAGTCATCAGTGAAAAAACATGAATTTCATGCTAATTCATGAAGCTAACTAATATAAGTAGGCAACAGACGTGTAAGAGCTAGCTACAGCACAGGCATCAGAACTATAACTAAAATAAAATAGATGAGCTAAACAATTGTAGTGTGAATGAGAAAGACTTCTGGGTTGATGGTGAGCAAGAAAAGAGAGTGAACACCAATGTTTTTCCTCTTCATTTGACAAACAGCAGCAGCAAAACAGTATGCAGCAGGACGTGGTAGTGCAGAACTGTAATCCCAGTTCTTAGGAGGAGGAATCAATAGACTTAGTTACATAGTGAGTATAAGGGCAGTTTGTACTCCATGAGAACTTAACTCTCAAAATAAAAATTGAGGCTGAAGAGGTGGCTTAGCTCTTAAGAGCACTGACTGTTCTGCCAGAGGTCCTGAGTTCAATTCCCAGCAACCACTTGGTGGCTCACAACCATCTGTAACGGGATCTGATGCCCTCTTCAGGTGTGTCTGAAGACAGCTCTACAATGTACTTATATAGATAAAATAAATAAATCTTTTTTTAAAAAAGTTGCTTATCTTTGATTCTTTTGCCCAATTACCAACCAGGACACATCTATTTAACTTTTACTGGAGACATGTTTTAAAAACAAAACTCCAAGATTATTAAAATTTTAAAGTCTTTCATTAGATCAATATTTGTTATACTCTCTACTCTGATTCACTGCCCTCTTCACCCAAACCACAAAGAAAATATCCCACAAGCTTCTAAAAAGAAAAAAAAAAGAAAAAACTGCATAAGAACATGCTATAAAAAGGAGCACAAAAGGGGGCAAGCTGCCCCACCTCTCAGCCAGCTGAGCTGTTCTCTACGGATAAGATGAGATCAGTGATCTAATTTCCAGAGTCTATCAATAGGTTTTTGGTTTGGTTTAATTTAATTGAAGTTAAAAACAAAAGAACAAACAAACCACCCTGCTCAATGTTATACAGATCCAGAGTGAGATGTGCAGAAGCTGTTCTAATCAGCACTGGCATAAGGAATGAAAAGTACTTCCCAAGATCACATCTAAATATTTACATATCAACATGATCTTCTTCTACAGAGTAATTAAATGGGGTGTTTGATAATTCTAGTTTACAATTTGCTGAGAAACCAGGACATTCACAGCATAGCAATGCTATTTATTACAGTAATTTTTACTAGTAAGGAGATTGTAAAGCATGGGAGAAAATACAGGTTACTAGACAATAATACATGCTATGATATCAGAGACTTTGATTTACTTACTTCCTTGCTGTATATTAATCATACCTCACTGAACCTCTTATGATCAATTAAACAAGTATATCAATATTAGGGAAAATATTATAGAAATTAAAGCCTTTAAAGAAACTTTAAAGATTCTCTGTGAATTTTACATCATGCATTCCACAGTCCCACTCATCTGCCCTCTACCCATGCAACTTCCACCAAAAAAGAAAAAAATAAAGTAGAGGAAAAAAAGTCTCGCCATGGAAGCTGTGGTGTGTCATGTGTCACACCACCAGCTTTATTTGCAAATGATTATTGCAATAATTGTTTGGTCTGGATCAAGGACTCTGGTTTCTACTACATTATCAATACTGGATCCTCACCAGAACTCCCTTCAGTTATTCTGTTGTTGCCCTGTGTCATTTAAGTCCTGTAGCCTTGGATCTGTAGAACTGGCCCTTCACAGACTCCAGCAGTTCATAGATGAGATGGATATTGCTGTGGGCCAACTCAGAGCCCAGGATCTGGGTCTGAGCTTATCCACTCTCCTGCACCTGCACCACCAGGGCCAGCTCTTCTATTTTGCTTAGGCAAGAGGGGAAGCCAGCTCTTTCACGTGTTCACACTGTTGGCTGGTTCATCTACACCCAGCCACCAAGATACTGTAATGCCCGGGCAGGGATTGGAGGGCAGTTCTACACCAAATGCCACCAGAGCCAGTTCTCCCATGCTGCCCAAATGAGGGGTGGGGACATGTCTCTTGAGGGTGGTGATCAGTGAGAGTCAGGGCCAGCTCAGAACAGTGCTCAGACAACAACACGACCTCACCCCAGAACAGAGACATTTGCATTGCCTTTAGTGATAACACGGGTCTCAGACATCAACACTATCCCTGTCTGCATCAGGATCACATACCCAGACATGGCCCCCAGTGACAACATGGGTCCAGATGTCATCATGGCCTCAGGTGGCAGCACAGGTCACTCAAATCAGTATGTGCCCCAGCAGTAACTAGTCCCTCAGACATCCACATGGTCTCAGGTGGCAGTCCAGACCATGGCCTTTGGTGGTAACTCTGTCCATGGACATCAACATAGACCCCAGCTACAACAGACCACAGAGCCAGACGTGGCCCTCAGAGGCAGCCTGGGCCAGGATATCACCATGGCCTCAAGTGGCACCTGAAGCCACTCAGATCAGTGTTGTCCTCTGTCTCCCACATTACAGTCATGGACATCAACATGGTCTCAGGCAGCAGCCCAGACCACTGACATTCTGATGGCCTTTGGTGGCAACACACGCCACAGATATCAGCATAGACTGAGGCTATCCTAGGGGCATGGATACAGACACAGCATCAGCCTGGCTGGACCTCTCCATGGCCTCACTCTTTGTATCTGCCTGTTCTTCACCATCATCCTGCACACGATGCTCAGCTTTGCTTTCTCTTCCATCCCTCTACTGGGTACTCTCTATTTTCTGTCTCCCTGCTACATATCCGCTCATTGTAATGGAGCCCATTGATTATGATCTTTTTTAAAAACATTATTTTTTATGTTCATGTTTCATGCGCTTGTTTGCCTGTACATGTACAAACTGCATGCAAAGGCTTGCAAGTACCAGAAAAGCGCAATAAAAACTCTGTAAATGGAGTGATGGGCACTTGTGAGCCATTGTAGGTAACCAAACCCAGAAGAGAAGCAAGTGCCCTTGAATCCTTTTTCTAGCCTGAGGATTAAGATTTATAAGGCTGAAAAGTGTCCCATTTGTCTTTGCATCTTCCACAATTTAGCTCAGGAGCTACCACACTATGACTATTAATTGCATATGACTAAGTAAATTAATAAATCCCCTGCTTCTAAGATACCCATACACACATGTGTGCTTGTTGGTTATGGTTTTGTAGATTCATTAAGTAGTTAGCTCAGGTTTACCTGGAACTCACTATATATACAAGGATGGTTTCAAACTTGGGAAGCTTCTGACTCAGCCTCTCAAGTGCTAGAATTACAGTTATATAACACCATCCCTGTACACACACTCACACACCAAAAACACACACACACACACACCCCAAAACACACACACTGGGACCATATAATCATAACAGTTATAAAAAGAGACATTTCTTCTACAATAAAGTGTATAAGTACTACTGTGAATTCAGTGATAGGAATTTATTTGGGTAACTAAAAACATCATTAGTTTGAGTTTTCCAATTCTGCAGGTCATAGAGTTAGCATGAGGAAGAAAATGAGTTTTTGTTTGTTTGTTTGTTTTTTCTTTCTTTCTTAAATTGAGACAGGGTCTTCCTATATAGGCCTAGCTATCCTAGAACTTGCTATATAAATCAGGCTGGGATTAAAGGTATGCACTACCACACCTGGCAAAATAAATTTATACATAGCATTTAAAAAGATCAAAGAATCTCATCTTCAGTTGAAGCAATTCGGTGCCCTAGTAAATAATCTACTCAATGTTGATAAAAATCCATACATGAAGACTTCAAAGTTAAGCTCAAGGATAACTAATCATCAGATGGCTGATCAAGCCCATTAACTCCTGTTTTGTTTGTGACAGAACAAAGTTTCCCCCCAAATAATGTATTTCCCATGGTTTGTTAAGATGTTTTGTTATGTTTGATGTAGTTTTAATTTTTAAAGTATAAACTATTATTTTT
Source organism: Rhynchomys soricoides (assembly GCA_019843965.1). NCBI lineage: Eukaryota > Metazoa > Chordata > Mammalia > Rodentia > Muridae > Rhynchomys > Rhynchomys soricoides. The sequence continues at coordinate 3,185,771 of JADRCH010000315.1, read as the reverse complement.
CTTTATTTTTTTAATCAGCACTAAGGACTGAAGTCAGGGTCTTGTGCATGCTAGGCACATGCTCTACCCCTGTGTTAAACCCTTAACCTGGGATTTCATTTTTGTTGCTGCCTAAGCTAATATAATACCAACTTTAAAAATATATTCAGGGGAAGATACATTCAGGTTGAGTGTAAAATCCCTGATTCAAATAGCTGAAATCCAAAATACTCTAAATTCTGAAGCACTTTTGAACCCAAGCATTTCATATAAAAAATATTCAATTTATAATTATCAGGTCTGATCTAACACTTAGACACATATAGGATATATGGACTCACTACTTTTAATTACAACCTATACTAAAGACTTATCCTCAACAAACACATTGTCTGAAACTGCAAATAGTATTCTCTAGTGAAACAATGTTACAACAGAAGCTTGCAGTTGGCCCTTGTAAGTTTGTAGCATTATGTAACACCTAGTAGGACCTAAAACAGCTGAAAGTCTGGCTCCCGAACGTTTTACGTTTGGGGGTTGAGAAAGCAGAATTCTCATCAGGCTGCTCTCATTATTATAACTTGCATTCTGATCACCAGCAGTCACAATAAGATAGCTGGGATGGAAAGAGAATTCTGAGCAATAAACAAGAAAAATAATTGCAATGTGGTATTTTTTTAGTTCAGTGACTTCCTCCATTTTTTTCCCCAAAGGTCCCTGGAAATGCCTTGCCTCTACTTTCAAGGAATGAACTTGTTGTTTCTGGACAGAGTTGATCTTTTCCCCCGAGCTAGAGGAAAGAATGCCTGTGCCAGCTGCAGCCCCACTCTTAACTGCTGATCTCTTAGCAAACAATTCAACAAAGCAGGGTTTGCTGCACAGTCATAAAATCCTTCAACTGAGGCCAGGTGGTGGTGGCCCACGCCTTTAGTCCCAGCACTCAGGAGGCAGAAGCAGGCAGATCTCTGAGTACTAAGCCAGCCTGGTCTACAGAGTGAGTTCCAGTACAGCCAGGACTATACAGAGAAACCCTGTCTCAAAACAAACAAACAAAAAAAAAACAAAAAACAAACAAACAAAAAAAAACATCTGAAAAGTGTATGTTTAAAATACAAAAGAAAAATAATTTAATGTTTGGATTCCTGAGGAAGGAAAAGAAAATGAAATGTAACTCAAAACGGGCATTAGGTTTAAATGCTTTTCTCATCTTCTGTTCCCTTTCCTTCACAGCAAAAGTGAAAAATATAGGTTGCCCATCTGGAGAACAACGAAAATGGAGTTTGGGGATACAACTGTCATCCAGTCTAGCTACATTTCATAGGAATACTCAAGAGTAGACACATCTGCATATAACTACTAGATATTTTCTTTTGTTTGTCCAATAGATACCTTAAATCACATATTAATGTATAGTTTTAAGATAAAATTGTAAAAAATTTAAATCTAAATTGAAACTAATAGAAAACATAGTTAATAGTTAAAATTATGATTAATAAAGAATTCTGTTTTCTGGGCATGGTAGTGAATGCCTTTAATTAGAACACTTAGGAGGCAGAGGCAAGTGGATCTGTGAGTTCAAGAACAGCCTGGACGAGTTCCAGGACAGCTAGGGCTATACAGAGAAACCCTGTCATGAAAACAAACAAACAAACAAAAGAACAGCCTGGTCTACATAGTGAGTTTCAGTACAGCTTGGGCAAGACCATGCCTCAAAAAACCAAAACCAACCAAACAAAAACAAAAAAAGAAAGTAATTCAGTTTATTTAACCGATAGACTATAAAAATATATCTTCTCATAAAACAATTATTTATAAAACTATTTTTTGATAAAACTTATTTTTTATAAAAATAAGAAAACATGACTATAATCAATCAAACAAAAATATGTCCTGAACTATCAGCATATTTCTGGTAGCTCAGAAAACACTCAGAAGTTCTACATAGCTTCAATATTTTGATTTCACTGACTCTAATCTCAGGAAACGGTTCAAAAGTATTCCCCAACCTAAGAGTTATTACCTCATATGTTATATACCCATCTTCTATCTTGTAAATCAATAATCACTAAATATAATACAATTATTTACAGTGATTTGCATTTAAACATTTTCTTTTTCTTTCTTTCTATGGTGCTGTGGATCAACCATAAGCCTCACATGTACACGATAGGTAATTGCTAAGCTTTAATGCCAGTCCTAAATATTTTCTTACACTAAAAATCAGTTCAAGGTTACTAAATCAGCCAAATAATAGCAAGTACATTCCAATAAAATACAAAATAACCTCAATACTATAACTCAATCTCTTATGCCTAATACCTAGTTCACAAGCTTTGTTCTTAATGAAGCAAAATTACCCCAAATATTAATTGCATTACCTTCATAATGTTAACTAAATCTGTTTGATAGTAGCGGTCCTGATGTGCATTTGCTGCTGCTAACGTAAGAAGGTAATCATTCCTTGCATGGGTAGCTTTGGTATTACATTCAGATCGCCGGGCTTTTAACTACAACACAGTAAACAAAAACAAAATATTAATGCAACTGACATTACACTGAAAAACATATATGACTACTACTCTTACAAGGATGGTGGGACCCAGCACTTGGCAGGCTGAGTCAGGAAGATCCTGAGTTTGAGACTAGACTGAACTACATAAACAAGACCCTGACAAGAATGAATGAGGGAGGGAGTACTGGTAATTAGTACTGGTAGTTAACAAATGGTGGCTCACCAAGAGAAAAGAACCAAGTTAAAAAAAAATCTTATGAATATAAAAAGTATTCATTATTACTAAGAAATGAAACAAATACATATAGAAGAGTATTTTAAATCATTTTTGTAATTTTTAAAAATTTTCATACATAAGCATGGGATCTATATTATTTCTGCATGCCCCCTCCCAAATCACACACACACACATATGTACATGTATGCATATATGTGTTCTATGTATATATCACACATGTATGAATACATTTAGATTTGCTTGTAAGTTCCTGGGTCCAGGGCTAACCATCTGGGATTGGACAACCTATATGAAAGCTTATCCCTGGAAGAAATGGATCCTCCCTCTCTTAGAAGCACTGAAGACCTGTATCTCTTTATCTAAGAGTAAAACCAAGTGAAATTTTCCTTGTCTGTGTTGACATGTTAACTGTGCTGTCATTATGTGCTGGTTTTGTTCTGACAACCATACAGTTGAAAGCTCATGGGTGCATATTCCAAGTCACATCTAAGGAACACTATATAACAATTAAAATATCTTAATTATATTTAACATATTTCTGAAACTTTCTATAGGAACTCAAAATATTTTGCTCATTTTATTCAGGTGTGAAAATAAAGGATCTGAAATTAAATATATTACCTTCCAAAACATTGGTAAATCTATAGTTAGAAAACGGTTTATTTAAATTAACTTTTTTGTAACACTGATTTATTTATTGGAAGGGTGTGAGCACTTGTCATGCATGCTTGTTAGAGGAGAAGACACAGGAAGTAGGTCCTTTCTTTCCATTATGTAGAATCTGGGAATTGAACTCAGGTCGTAAGGCCTGGCTGAAGGTGCCTTTTACCTGCTGAGCCAACTCACACTCCAAAGACTATTTAGACATTCCTAATGTGCCCAAAATACCTGCCTTCTGCTGGGGGGCTTCACATGAAAGCCAACTCCCTAGCTTGCTTAACAGCCATTCTATAATTCAAAGGCCCATATCCTGCTAAGAGTTATATGTGAGAGAAATAGATTTGGAGCAGCACTTCCTAAAATCCCTGCACTGTATCTCTGAACTAGGAAGTAAAGATAAGGATATTTAAAAGTAGGTAAAGATAAGAAACCTACCCTTAAAACAGTCTTGAAAAGCAAGGTGTGCCTGAAGTGTCAACAGCTATGTGGAAAATCCACATATTAGGAGAAAAGCTCTTGCTTGGGTTATTGACATTAAAGTGGTTTTCCAAAATAGCAGTAACCCACCTTTACTCTTGATAGAGTCAATTGATTATTTATAAGCCCAGAGGCTTCTTACTTGCAATATACGCTGTTCAAAACTCACCTTCACACTTGCTTTCTGTAAACTGATTCTTGATTGAAAAAGACTAAGTTTAGACCTATAATAAAAATAGAAAGGCATATTTAAAAAGATTATAGACTATATAGTGAAATTACCTTATATCATAATTACTTAATTTTAAATGATCCTTTCAAGACACTGTTCTAAAATTAAGTTAAAAGAAAACCACGAGTGACGCCTATTGCCTTTATCTAAATTTTCAAGCTGATATTTATCAAGCTCGAACAATACCAGAATGCAATCCACAGGCTCTGAAGACCCCAACCCCTGCAATAAATTATTCATATTTGCTTGCTAACCTGTGTTCCGCTCAATACAGTAAAGGTATTCTGAAGTTACTAAGAAGGCCCTTGAACTCTGTCCTATATGATTCTGATTGTTCTATTTACTCATTTTCCACTCAGTATTGGTACACTTAATTTTGTGAAAGGAACCATAATATAACTATAAGTAGTAAAAATATGTTGTTTATATATATAATGTATATGTATATTTTAAAAAAGATAACTGCACAGAGAAAAGTCAACAGGCAAATGCTAAGTGAACAAGCAAGACTTTGTGACCAGTATATTTTCTGAAGCTGCAAGGTTTGTCTTAACTGCAGTGTCATGGTGATTGCCATGGGAGAATTCAACACATGTGCTGGCAGCTACGCCTTAATGTACAGTCTCAGACCACTTGGGATTAGAAACAAAGCAGTCAGTCTCTGAAGAGTACAAAAGCAGACTTTCAGTTCTAACAAGAAAGAAGACAACCAGAGCCAAACTTGCATTCTCCCTAACTCTTTACTGTTTTAAAAAAGATGAGTGAGGTCTTCCTGCAGGTGTTTTAAGTTTGTGGCTAGACGACTTGCCTAGCAGTCAAAGCTCTAGGTTCAATCAACAGCATCAAAACAAACAAACAAACAAAACTTAAGATGTTCCAGACTCTAATGAAAGAAGAAAAAAAAAGATATTCCAGACTCCAGTTATTTCCTACCTTGTCATATTTATATTTCATGGGGGTTTGTTTTTTTATTAATCAGATTTCAATTAATTTTGACTCAGAAACAAAGGACAAAGACTTTAAGATAAGAAAGTACCAATTTAGGGAAAAAAGAGTGTGTTTAAAGTATTCTCAGTTCTCCTTTTTCTGTAGTCATTACCCAAACAGACTACAATGCACCTAGATTTTCCAATGCAAGGTTTTAAGTTTCTGGCTTCTGCTTCATTTGCTAATCTGCACATATTCCTTGACTAGTACTGAAGTAATACTAGTGACAAAGTAAGACAGTTCATGGCAGAGTACTATTCAGTGGCTCAGTAGGTAAAAGTGCTTGCTGCCATGTCTGATACTCAATCCCTAGGACCCATATAGTGAAAAGAGAGAACAGACTCCAGTGAGTTGTACTCTCACCTCCACATGCATAGTGTGGCATGCCTGTGTCCAAACACATGTACATACACATGCCTACACACAAGATAATACAAAATAAAACAATTAACAATTGAATACATAAATGTAATTTTTAAAGGCATTGTCTGGGGCTGGGGAGATGGCATAGTTGGTTAGGGGTTGCCATACAAGGATGAGGACTTGAGTTCAAATGTCAATCCTGGGGAAGCAGAGACAGGAGGATCTCTGAGGTTTGCTGACCAGCCAGCCTAGCTGAAATCAGTAAGCTTCAGGTTCAATGAGAGGCTCTATCTGAAAAATAAGGTAAAAAGCAAGTAAGAAAGACACTGACACCTACTTCTGGCCTCCACAGACATATACACATATGCATGAGCACTTGCATATACATGTATAAACGCATATAAAGAAAAGACAGTACCTATCCTTAAAGACAGGTATTGCAAAAAGGTAGACAGGAATTTTACAAATTATACACTATACAAAAAATTAAGCTATTTAATACTCTTTACCATCTACCTTTCAAATGTTTACATTCTTTTGGTTTCCAAACTCGGCTTCACATCTAATCACATATATAATTGCATCCTTATAACTGCCATCTGATGAGCAAATGACCCTCAAAGGAAAATCATCAATCCTACATTGTCATGTAAGACCAAACATGTAACTACCTACCAAACACACCCATGCCACTGTGTCTACTGGCTCTTCAGAATCTACACCTCTAACATGAGTTAGTTCACTGTCTCCTTCAACTGTAATCCTCTCTTCTGTGACCTCTCCTACAGTCAATCGCCACCTATGAAATCACCTATCAATACTGTAATCCAATCGTTATGCCCCCTTGCCAATATTCCTTTCTCTGCTTAGAGAAAAAAAAAAAAAATCAAACTAAGCTTTAAGACTTTGTACAAACACAGCCGGGCAGTGGTGGCGCACGCCTTTAATCCCAGCACTTGGGAGGCAGAGGCAGGTGGATTTCTGAGTTCGAGGCCAGCCTGGTCTACAGAGTGGGTTCCAGGACAGCCAGGGCTACACAGAGAAACCCTGTCTCGAGAAAAAACAAAAAAACAAAAAGAAAAAGAAAAAAACAAATATATGTACAACATCACTGCTTCTAAAGGCTTCTCTTAAGAAAATTTAACCTTCATCATTTATGCTTTCAATAGGGTTCTCATATTCCTGTAAATAGTTACTGAGTGATTTAAGACACTATTTCTTTTGAGTTTACTGTGAATAAACAAATCATTCTGTTATGTTTAAATAAATGCTTTATCTAGTTCTAGGCTCCATATTTGAGGGTGCAAACCTTACTTTAAGTACTAACTCAGTGAGCACTCAGTGAATGAATGACAAAGTGGGGTTACTTTTTGGTAAAATTACTATCTAGAGAAGTTGTATACTGACCTAAAATGTCTTGCTTTATATTTGAGACATATGAAAAGGCAGCTCTGGGTGTCAGCTGTCTCCTAGGCTCTACTGGGAAGTAACTAGACCTCTTAGGCAGTCAATCAATGTCTCACTTTCACCTTTCGCATCGCGGCTAGCTGATGTGTTCACATTAGTTCTACAAATCTAAGAATTCTCAGGTCTAGACTCCATGAGAGGTTAAAAATAAGTCCACGAAGCCTACTATGACTGAGTAGATTTTCCCAATTTAAAACTTTCAGGTCAGAGCTAGGGAGATAGCTCAACAGTTAAGAGCACCTGTGCTAGGAGAGAACCTGGATTCAGTTCCCAGCACCCATATGACAGCTGATAACGATTTGGAACTCTCTGAGAGTCTCTCTTATACCCAAACTACACACAAAGTGATAATAGTAAATTAAATAAAAACGCTTTCAGGTCTCAGTGAGAAGAAAGACTCAGTGAAGTACATGAAATAACTATACTCAAAAAATTTAAATAATAGAAGGAAAAATGTAAATAGGGAAACATTGCTTCCCAAGAACAAGCAATGAACATTCATTTACCATCATTTTGAGCTAAATTAAATTTTTAGGAGCTTGCCAATGTTTACAAAACATTTATGAAGTTGTTTAAATTTCTTGCAGATAAAGTACTAGAGTGAAGCAATCTTCTGGACAGGTGGGGCAACTACACGCATGAACTCAGAGAAGCCATGGTTGGCTGCATAAGACCTACATGAAAGCAAGCCCAAATTCTAGTGTGGAGGGATAGGAGGCTCAAGAGCCTCAACATCTAGATGGTGAAGTTTTTGCTTTATGAGTGTGGCTCCTGGTAGGTTGACAGTACTCCAGTGAATAGCTCAATACCTATAAATGGACTCAGTGGATTATCAACAGCAGAAAGGACATGAAGTTGTGAAGAGATGGGAGGCTGACATGGATGTGGAAAGAGTTAGGAGGAAAGGAGGGAATGAATATAATCAAAATACATTGTAATGCGTATAGAATTCTAAAAAAATTAATAAAAATATTATGGTAAAAATTTCTTGCATATAAAAATACTAGATACCACTCCCTGTGCCAAGATGTACAGGAAGAGTGCAAGGCTATTTGCTTTCCTGCCAAGGAATTCAGAGTCCGAGATTTTGTACAGGCAGCACAGTGAACGTGAGTCTACGCTCTCCTGCTCACAGAATTCTTCAGGTGGTGGGCTTTTCTCACCAGTGTAAGGAATGTCAAATATTATAAAACTTGTGTTTAGAACAAACACAAGTTTTAGAAAAAGTTTAGAAAAGGAATTAAAATCCTTCTCTCTCCCACCTTGTAAGACTTTATGCAAATGTTTTAATTCTCCCCACCCAGTAAAATTTCTGCTTACACAGAAGCCCACTGCTCTGTCCTAGGTATCTGAAGGCCTAGTAGTCTTTTCTCTTTGGAGCAGGGACTCCTCTCCACTTCCCATGCACCAGTTCTTTTCAGACCAACCACCTGAACAAGATCGCAAGGCTGGGCCCCAGTCGCTGGGAAAAAGACACAGCCATCACCAGAGTTAGGCTAAAAACCAAATGCACTTCTTGTCTTAATGTGTTTGCTCTTCCACACACAGATGTTGTCAAGTTGTTGTTGGAAAAATCTGTTTCATTTGATTTATATCTCCTATAAATAATTGTGCCTTCTTTTCCTTGTTTGTCAAAATAAAGAACTATAATGCATATTTCTTTCTTTCTTTTTTTTTTCTTCAGTTTTTCGAGACAGGGTTTCTCTGTGTAGCCCTGGCTGGCCTCGAACTCAGAAATCCGCCTGCCTCTGCCTCCCAAGTGCTGGGATTAAAGGTGTGCTCCACCACTGCCCAGCTAATGCATATTTCTTAAAGTGAAATTAATCAACTGCTAAAGCATAGATGTGTGTGTGTGTGTGTGTGTGTGTGTATATGTATATATATATATTAAATTTCATGTAAAAAAACCAGTGCTTCAGAAAAGTTTTTACATGGATTCAGCCCTTGCTTATTACTTGATGAACCCGTGATCCTTCAATGACATGTGAGACTCGTAGAGGTTTTCAACAATTAGAGCCAACATGATCAATATGAGCCTCTTAAGCCATGATTTTTCAGAAAGCATAGAAAATTTAAGCTGTCGGTAAGCTCTCATGTCTGTAAATAAAATGTTTATTTCTTCTTTGCTTTTCAAAACTCAATTTAATTATCAAGTATCTCTACTTTGCCACATTAAAATAGATAAAACCAGCCAAAAGAAGGAAAAAAAAGTGATCAACAGCACAAAATACACGACAGTCAAATAAGAACAAGTCTAGACCTTCTATTAAGAGCGAACAAAGCATTAACAAAGATAACATTTATTTACACAGCCATTCTCTTAGAAATGCTGAAATACCTACTTTGCTTCGATGTCAGCTTTCTCTCTTACTGCATGAGCCATCTGTTCAGTCTCAAAGTACTTCTTTTTGCCTTTCACTAAATCTTTCACAGTTTCTTGTAATTCTGTTTGGATCTTTGTCAACTGATCCACACACTGTAAAATACAAAAATGCAATTATTAAAATTTTAGTTCTTAGGCTTACAGAAAATGAATTCATCCTTAGGACTGTGCAATATGCCTTCAGGATGGAAAATCAGGAGAAAAATCAGCAGTTTATTGTCCTTCAGTTGCAAATTAAAATCTGGTGAACAGCTGGTACTTCCATCTCAAGTACTGTACCAACAGTGTTACAGTCTGCCTACCCATCATTCTTTGGAAATAACCCTAATGCTGCTGCTAACGTTAAGGAAGGGCTAGGAAAAGAAACTATGAAAAGATGCATGCTATTGCAAACATCTTGACAATAAAGCAAAAGAACAAATCAATTCCGTGTTTCTTCTAATCTTAATATAAAGTCTGTTTTAAGTATTAAGAATATTGAAGGGGTTAAGATAACTAGAAAGTCTACTATGGGGGCGTCAGAGATGGTTGTGTACTACTTTTGCATGGGACCCTCGGTTCGTTTTCAGCAACTGAACTGCACACTGTGTAACCACCCATGACTCCAGCTACCAATTGATTCTTTAAGTATGTCGGTGTAGTGCTAGAGGAGTCCAAACTGAGGGCCTTGTAAACTGTGCATATACTTTACCACTAAGCTACTTTTACAATTTTTTCAAAGATGTTAAGTATATTCTACTATAAAGAAAAAAAGATATGGGTAAGTAAAAAGAATAGCAAAAATCTTTAAGTTACTATTGTTCTTGTTTTGATTTATAGGCAAATGTCAGCATGTAATAAAAAAATAACCAAGCGTGGTGGTACATGCCTTTAATCCCAGCACTTAGGAGGCAGAAGCAGGTAGATCTCTGTGAGTTTGAGATCAGCCTGGTCTAGAAAGTGAGTTCCAGGACAGCCAAAGCTACACAGAGAAACCCTGTCTTAAAAAAATAAATAAATAAAAACAAAACAAAACAAAACAAAAAGTTCTGGGTGGGATGTGGTGGCACAATGCCTATAATCCCAGCACACAGAAAAAGGATCAGGAGTTCAAATTGAGCCTCAGCTATATACTGAGTTTCAGGAAAGCCTAGACCATCTCAACAAAACAAAACAGCATCGAAAAAACAAAACAGCAACAACAACAATAATACAAAAATGGGTATAGCTTTATTGTCAAGATAATATCTTTTTTTGTTTTTGTTTTTCAAGACAGGGTTTCTCTGTGTAGCACTGGCCGTCCTGGAATTCATTCTATAGACGAGGATGGCCTTAAACTCAGAGATCTGCCTGCCTCTGCCTCCCGCCTGGCTATAATTTCTGTATATATCTTATTATGTATATATCTGTATATATATTTCTGTATATATATTCACAGAAATTTAATAATTGCAATATGTCTTGTTTATCACTAAGTATTATTTTTTAAACCAGAAAAAAAAGAAAAATTTAATAAGAACATGAATTTAAGTTTTTTATTAGATCTATTCATTTTATTTAATGCATATCTGTATGTATATGCACCTTGCATATGCTTGCTGCCTGTGCAGGCCATAAGAGGACATCAGATCCCCAGAACTGTAAGTTATGGATGGCTGGGAACTACTACGTAGGGTTCACATAGTGAATCAAACCCAGATGCTCTCCAAGAGCAACAATTACTCTTAATCACTGAGCAAACTCTCCAGACCCCAGAATATGAACTTTAAAATGCCATAGATAAGCTGGGGCATGTTGCATGCCTGCAATCTCTGCAATTGGAGGCTGAGACAGACAATTGCCACAAAATCAAGGCTAGCTTGGTCAATAGTAAGTTCCAAGCCAGCTAGAGGTATATACAGTGAGATCTTGTCTCAAACAAAAGATAAACATAAATTTTAACACATTGTGGAGAAAGGATTTTGAGTAAAACGTAGTTCTGGTATTGAGAGAAAAACTTGGATCAGTCTACCTTTCCACAGTCAGGTAATGTAAGTTGGCAGAGTGATTAAAGACCATGGAACTGGGAGAACTGGGAGAAAGGATGCACACCCAGATGAGCTTCCCACCTGGCTTTTCTCCCCACTTAGGGCACTTTATTGAGTCATGGCACAAAGGGGTAGTGAGGTGGCTCAGTGGCAAGCCAAGCTGATGGCCTGAGTTTGATTCCCTGAGACACACATGACAGAAGGAGAATGTACTTTTGTATATGGACAAACACACACACACACACACACACACACACACACACACACAATTTCACACATCATAGGGTTTAAACAGAAATTGGTATTAGTCCTCTACTCTGTAGAGAAAGCTTGTCCAAAGAGCAGGATCCTATTACGAAAGGTACTGAGGAGGAATAAGCAAGTCCAAACCACCAAATGCAGTTCCCCCAGGAGTCATTAGTTGACTTCTGAAACACCAAGAAATCTAGTGAAAAGTACACGAGGGGCCAAATGTTCAGCAGAGACCAGAGGGTCAGAGCAGCCACATGCTCTGAGAGGACAAAGGGTGCAATTCAAGCTTTGTCAGCAGAGAAAGCTGGGAAGCATCTACAGGAGTAAGTGAAATAAACCAAGCCTAAAAAAGTCCCAACCCAGCCCCCAATGGGACAAGGAATAGAATTTTGTCTGCCTGTCAAATTCCACTCTCTTTGGCAGAGACATCCCAGACTCTCCAAAGCTTTTATCCATAATATCCAGTATACAGTAGGCCCAAATTACTGAGCTTGATTCCTGGGACTCTCAAGATAGAAACCAAGAAAAGATGAATAATAATAAAAAGTGTCCAGAATGTTCATATAGTAGAATTATGAGTAACATATTTAATAAAATAAAATAAAATTGGATATGGCTCAATGGTAGAAAGATTTCCTAGCACACATAAGGCCCTGTGTTCAATCTGAAGTACTGCAAAAAGGGAAAGAAATATATAAAGAAAAGAAAAGAAAATTGCACCTGAAATATGAGATCCATTTTTTAAGTGAGCCCAAAATTCTAGAATTGAAAAACTATTATTAATATTAATTTAAGTACCAACAAAAAGATGCAATGGTATGGAAATCAACTCTGGTAGGTTTACTAAGCCTTTTGGGAAGAAAAAATCTAAGGTTGCCTACCTGTAACCTAGTGAGAGAAGAACTGCTAAAAAATAAAGTAAGAGGCCATTAATATGGCTGTTCCCTGAGAGGTTCTACCAGCATCTGACCAACACAGATGCAGATACTTACAGCCAACCATTGGATTGAGCCCAGAGACCCCAATGGAAGAGCTACGGGAAGGACAGAGGAGCTGAAGGGGATTGCAATCCCATAAGAAGAACAATATCAATTAACTAGACCACTCAGAGTTCCCAGGGACTAAACCACTAACCAAAGAGTATACATAGAGGGAGCCAGGACTCCAGATACTATGCAGCAGAGGATGGCCTTATCTGACATCAATGGGAGGGAGGCTTGATGACCCAGCTTACTGGGATGCTAGAAGGGTGAGGCGGGAGTGAGTGAATGGATGGAGGAGCACCCTCACAGAGGCAAAGGGGAGGGGAGAGGGGGGATGGGATGGGGGAGTTGGTGGAGAGGTAACCAGGAAAGGGGATATCATTTGAAATGTAAATGAACAAAACAATTAATAATAATAGAAAAAAAGGCCATTGAGCCAGCAAGTTGGCTTATCAGGTAAAAATGCTTGCTGCAAAGGCTTGAGTAGCTCAGATGCCAGATCACACTGTGAAGAGGGACAAGCTCCTGAAAGTTGTCCTCTGACCTCCATACATGCACACCTGAATTGACCCCCACACATCACACATCACACACACACTGCTATTAAACAACATTTTTAAAAGGAAGACACTGGTAAAAGAAACATGAATTGTAAATATAAGCATCTGAGACCCCCAGATCTGTCTATACTTGAAATGCTAGAAATTATATATATATAAACTAACACAGTCTCTTCTGGGTTTAAGGCAGTTTAAAGGAGATATCAGTTATTATCAATCCCAGAGTTTTGACAAGTATGCCAATAAGTACATAATGTTCATTAATTTTCTAGATGTAATATAAATACATTATCAACTAAAGCAAGGTCATTCACAGGACAGGGATTTGTCAAATCTCATCAAATATTCCTTGCCCAGGAATATTGTTTAGATCCAGGTCTGAGACTATTCCAATAATGGAAGAGAAAATAATCAAAGTAATTATATTTTTTAAAAACATTATACTATTGGGGAAAGATGGAACTTTTCGGTAACTGGGTTAGACTTGGCAAATATACTGGCAAATGGAAGTGCAGTATTTCCTCCAGGATAGGACCTTAGTATAAAGTCTCCTCTTCTGCCTTCTAGTCCCCCTTCTGCCAACCCCCAAACACACACAAACACATTCACCACATTTTCCTCTAATTTGAATCATTGGCAGTAGTCATATACTTTGTTCACCATGTTTCCTCTGAAATAGATCATCTTTGGCAAAGATAAGCCACGGGCATTCTCACACACATGTATTTAAGCCAAATGATATTGATGAGTATTTACTGTTGACTTTGGGCTACTGAAAACATTTTTGGCATACAGAATATGAGTTTGTTTGTTTTTTTAATTTCTGAAAATCCAAATAAAATTGAAACCAAACATTGTATGATTCCTAAAATGCTATCTCCTTAAGTAATTACTTATTTTTTGGAGTAGTAATTTCTAATAAAGAACATTATCAGGCATTATGATAACTTAATTTACCAAAAAAGGACATACTTTAAACATCTAAATTTCCCCCTAGAATCTAATGTAATTTTATTTCAGGCTAAAAAGAAATTAAACTAGCCAGAATGATAAAATGTGAGAGGCTTTGATATCTCAGGGAAAATGGACCTAAGTTGCTATAGTCTATCAAGGACTTGAGCTCCGTGGGAAGGCAACCTGGGCTATACCTCAGTATTTCCAGATGTTAGTTACATGACTTGAGGGCTTTTAATCCCATTAATCTTAGTTTCTCATTAATAATAGAGATTAAAATAATATAACTACCTCAACGGGTGACATTTACAAACCAAGGTAAGAGCAATGAAGCACCAGCCTGACACATAATAGTTATATATTAAACACTTCCTTTAATAGCAAACGTTCATAAAAATGGCATTCAACAAACAATGACTTTTTCCTATCAATTTTTAATTGAATCAAAAAAACAATTTCTTGGAAAATATTTACCTATGAGTATATAATCTTTTTTGGAGACAAAGTATTTTTCATATTTGATAGGTCTGTCTTCAACTGGCTTTGTAGCTTAGGCAGGCCTCAAATTTGCAATGTTCCTGCTTTGGCCTCCTGAATAGTAGGTATGTATCACCATATCCAGCTATTCTTAAACTAGTCACTGGTCTTTTTTAGAGGCAACATGTGAGAGAGAATCTTAATATGTAGCTTTGGCTGTCCTGGAACTCATTATGTATACCAGACTGGTCTCACACTTATAAAGATCTATGTGCCTATGTATCCCTATTAAAGGTGTATACCACCATTCCCGATACAGTAAGCTTTTAAAAATTAAAACTACTAGTATATTTGGCAAAATGTGCCAATTTCTTTCTTTTAAGTTTCCCAAAATGGTCCAGCTTGAAATTAAGACTGATTAATGAAAGAAAACTTTTTCAAGACTTAATGGGATAAGAATGTAAAAACTTTAACACACATCAAACCAATATTTAAAACAATGTATCTATATTTACTTGAGCTATTTAAGTGTTCGTACTCTATAGGCCTATCTGGCCTCGAACTTGCTACCTAGACCAGGTTGGCCTTGAACTCACAATGATCTGTTCTGTCTCTTTCCAAAGTGTTGGAATTAAAAGTGTGCATCACCAACTCTGGCCTAAGTGGTGCCTTGCATAAGCGTTATTCCTGAGAGGTATTTACTGAGCACTCCCAATTTCTACAAATTTAGATTATACTCTACTTTATCAGCTGGGCAGTGTGGCACACACCTTTAGTCCCAGCACTCAGTAGGCAGAGGCAGGTGGATTTCTGTGAGTTTGAGGCCAGTCTGGTTTACAAAGCAATTTCCAGAACGGCCAGAGCTAAATAGAGAAACCCTGTCTCAAAAAGACAAAATAAAACAAACAAAAAAAGCATATGTTGAAAACTCCTGGTAAAATGCTACCCAGGAACATTTGTGAATATGTTCTATAAAAGTCCTAAATTTTAAATGCAATATAGCATAATCTTACTGATTATAAATATAAAAATACATATAACAGAAGAGAGAAAATAGAAACAATACCCGTTTTAGTTGCTGTTCTTTTAAGCTTCTTACTGTTCTTGCAGGTTCAGAAATGAAGTTTTTATAGTTTTCACATATATTGATCCGAGACTGGGCTACCTGCATTGTTCCCTCGAGAAAAGATTTCCAAACAGGATACATACTCCTAAATTCAAAGAGGGATAGACAAGTATTAGACAGGGAAGAGTAAGGGATTTTAGTTGTCTGTTATTAATAATGGAGTAGAAGGAACATCAACATTACAGTTTGAGACAAAATGAAACTATAAAATGGGTAAGTGATGTGGACTTTCAATGTTATGAACAAACGATATTCCTTCATTATGGGTAATTTCCTCTTTTACAGATAAGGTGAATAAGGCTCAGACTTAGAGAATAACTAGGTCACTCAAGAATGTGCCAGCACTGAGATGAAGATGAAGGCTACACACCTCTGAAGCACATTCTCTTTCAACTACACTGACTTATGTAAGCCTATTCAGCTGGAAAAACTGTATCAAGAACAAAACCACTATTTGCCTAAGACACCTATTTTGTCTCAGAAAGAAACCACTGTTGGTGCTCTACATCTGTCTCTGCTGTAACATGCCTGGCCAGCATCACACTGTGCTCTGGGGGTTGCTCCAAGCAAACCTCACACCTTGCCTGATACTGTGCTGAGAACCTCTTGGTGAGGTCAAACAATTAATCATCTTTTACTTTTTCTAGCCAACTTCCTTTTCAAACTATTTTTTTTTCTAACTTACCAAAAGCTTTAGTCAGTTCTAGAATTTTCTTCCATTATAAGCATATTTTACAACTTATAAGAATAAATAGCACTTAATTTTTTTTAATGACATATACTAAAATTGAGAGATTTAATTTTATTTTCTGAATTTCCCTCATATTTAAAATAAATTTTCTATGACAATGACAAGATTATATAGTATATAAAATATAAACAGAAAAAGAAAAACCCAAGCTAGTTTGAGGTCGACCTGGTCTAGACAAGTTCCTAGTCAGCTATAACCACATAAGACACTGTCTCAAAAAGCCAAGCCAATCTAAAACAAATCAAGAACAAACAAAAAACTTGATAAACTATGATCTTCAACCAGTGAGCTTAGGTATTACTCCATATAGTATATCACCTGGTTTAGATATTAGCATATATTTTGGTAGAAATACACTACTTCCTTCTTTGTAGATTCACTGTATTGCATAAGCATAAAATCATGGGTGGATTTAATACAGTAAAACTGGTATCTTTCATGGCCTCACTGCCTGACAATTGACAGGGTTCATAAACTATCATGCAGCCAAATAACTGATATTTTTCCTTAGCACTGAGAAAAAAACTTCAGGGTTTCTTTGTGTAGCTCTGGCTGTCCTGGAACTTGCTCTGGAGACTAGGTTGGCCTTACACTCAGAGATCCACCAGTCACTGCCTCCCAAGTGTTGGGACTAAAGGTGTATGCCACCACCTCCAGCTAAAAACAAGTATTTTTATAAAACTGCTTAATTATAGAAAAATTAATTTCTCTATAAAGTGAAAAGTCCATAGCAGGCTATGTGCTTGTGGACAACTGTTGCAAAACAGAATAGTGTGTATTAGATTTTTAAAAAGGAATTAATGAATGAATACATACACATGTCATATGAAATGCACAATAAAGACAGGTCTTTTCACTAAAAAACATGCTTCGAAATTACTAGATTTCTAGCAGCAAACATACCCTAAACAATGAGGTCTCTATTATGAAAGGCATGGAATTCAGATACCAACTAGACACTTGGGCTTCAGTTTTAGATCTGTTTATTTGTTTGTTTGTTTGATATTTTGAGACAGGGTCTCAGTCTATATCCCTGGCTAGCCCAAAATTCACTATGAAGTTCAATCCAACCTCACACTTGCCACAGTATTCTGTCCTCAGCCTCTCAAAGTGTTGGGAATTGTAAGGACGCATGGCGATGCTAACGTAATCATGCAGCACTGTTGGGGAATGTTGTTGTGCACTGTGTCTTCAAATGCTGATTTTTGTACCTGGAGATCTGGGTGTGTTCCATATTTTATTGTCATTATTATGAAGGATTTCCTGACTCAGTATTTTGCAAAATACTGTTTTCCACCATCTTCTGATTGGTCAACAAAAAGCTGATCAGCCTATTAGCTGGGCAATAGAATAGAAGTCAGAATTTCCATGCCTTGAGGGAGAGAGAGGGGTCTTGGGTAGGTTCAAGAGTTGCCATGAGGATGAAGGAGGCGGCTAGGGGGAGATCAAGATGGCATGTAACAGGACAGGTGGCTAAAGAGTAGGCTAGGAAGTAGGCCAGGCCAGCATAGTCTGGTTAGAATAATTCAGAGTCCAGCTTAGCGCCTGAAGCTTTTAAAAAATATACTAGGTCTCTGTGTCACTTATCTAGGAGATATAAGGGGCAACAGAAAAGCCCCCCAAATTACTTTACATAGCACACCTTACACTTTCTTACCCCAACTTACTAATGTGCAGGTAAAAATAGCAAGCTTCCATGGCACTGTTCTCTTTGGTTCACTCTACCTCACTAGTTACTCTTCACTCTCTTTTGCTGATTCTTTTGCTCTTCCAGACAAATCAATGTTGGAGTGTCCCAAAATCCATCCAGTTTTTCTTTATATACATTGATCCAGGTTCATGAATTAAATTCTATCACTATACTGACAATTCTTGAACTTTTAAAAGTCCTTTCCAGACAGCTGCCTTAACCTTTAACCACTTATTAATCATATATTAAATATTTATAGGCCTTGGATACATAACATGTCCAAGAACAAATTCTTCATTTTCCTCTGTTCTGGCAATATATTTAATAATCTCATGGATGGCTACAGAAACATTGATTCTTTTGTCTCTCAAATCCCACAAAGGTTTTATCAAGGAATCTTGTTTGCTTGAACTTACAAAACATAACAATCTGATTACTAATGATCTCCTGCATTGCCTCCATCTGTTTCAAGCCACTATCATCATCTTTTGTCTGGACTAATGTAAGTTTCCTAACCGACTCCTGCCTCTGCCCTGTCCCAACAATCCATAGTGACTGCTTCAATCTAAACATTATAAAAATGAACAAAGTTTAATACTGTCAGCCAGTATCAACTTCCTTGTTATGATATATAAGATATTGGCACTGAGAAACCTGAGTAAAGAATATAAGAGTGTTTTGTATATTATTGGGAGGAGGGCCGTTAAATTACATTTATGCAATTGAATATTACTCAGCTGTTAAAAAATTATGAGATTTTTAGGGAAATTGATGGAACTAGAAAAAAAAAATCATCCCAAGTGAGGTAACCCAGACCCAGAAAGATAAATATAATATGTATTCACTTATAAGGGACATTAGCCGTTAAGTACATGTTAACCAAGCTATAATCTGTAGACCCAAAGAGATCAGGTAAACAGGAAGGTTCTGGGGGTGGGGGGTGCACAGAGATCTCTGTAGGAGGGGGATATAGAATAAATTTTACAGATGGACTGGAGATGAGTTGGTATGGGAGGGGGGACTAAGGAAGGAGGAGATGGAGTGAAGAGAATACAAGGAGAAATGGCTAAACTGGAGGGCATTTTGGGGATGGTATGAAAACCTAGTACAGTAGAAACTTCTCTGAATCTATAAAGGTGATCCTAGTGAGGTCTCCTAGTAATGGGGAATACAGAATTTCAACTGGCCATCTCTTGTGTTCAGCCAAGGCTTCCAGTGATAGAATTATGTTGCATTCAACTGAGTTGTTAGCCAAGGGGGTCCTATAGAAATTCCCAAACAACCCGGGCTGTTGCAAAGACAAAAGGTTGTTCTCCAGAAACTGATAGCAGGGCTCCATTGCTGAGGATAATACCCACATGACTCACTGAAGATGAAGAAGTCAAGTTGGAGCAGACATGGAGCCTTTACCCCTACATTCTAGTTAGTCTCTTTGGTGTGAGAAGGTACTCTGCAGGGTACCAAAAGAGAAACATGGACCCCAACCCAGCCACAAAACTTTTGACTTACATTTGTCCTGCCTGCAAAATATGTTAGGGCAATGACAGCACAGAATTTATGGGAGTAGCCAACCAATGTCTGATTTGACTTAAGGCCCACACCACAAGAAGGAACTCATATACAACACTGTTTGGGTAACCAAGATCCAGAGACAGGATAGCCCAGAGACCTCAAGTAAAGCCAAACACTACTGGTCTAAAAATAATAATAATAAAATGATTCCTAATGGTGTTCTTCTATATTCACAGATCAGTTCCTTCTTTATCCAGAGAGGCTTCCTCTGGCAACACATGGGAACAGATGCAGAGATGCACAGCCAGACATTATGTGAAGAGAGAAAGAGTCTAAATTGAAAGTCTCTATCAAATCCTTCCCTTCTGTATGCAGAGAATCACTAGGAAGAGGAGGCGGAAAGATACCAGACACCAGAACAAGGTCTTCTGAATCAACTAAGCAAGGTGCATATGGGCTCACAGGAACTAAAGCAGAAAGCACAAGGCCTATACAGCTCTGCACCAAGTCCAATGTATATATATTATAGTTATTACTTTAGTGTTTTTATGGGACTCCTGACTCTTGTGCCTGTTGGGTTGCCATGTCCAACTTTCAATATGAAAGTTTGTTTTATCTTATTATATTTTATCTTATCATGTTTGGTTGTTATCTCTTAGAAGCCTGTTCTTTTCTAATGAGAGACAGAAAGGGAGTGGATCTGTAGGGAAAGAGAGATGGGGAAGATCTGGGGAGAGCAGAGGGAGAGGAAAGCATAATCAGTATAGATTATAGGAGAAAATAATCTATTTTCAGCAAAATAAAAATAATTAACTAATTAATAAAAAATAATAAAACCATTGAACTTCTCTATGCCTAGAAATATAATCCCCAAGCACATGGTAAGTTCACAAGATTAACTTACAGTAAGGGATGACAAGGAATAGAGAGTGTTGTAATATGTAAATCTTCGTGTATTACTTACTGTTCCTAGCAGGAAGAAAGGAGACTAATGTAAGTTGAGGGAGAAGACCAACTTGCAGCCTGGCTGAGCTGTGATAAAACTGCAGCAAAACTGTAGTGGAGGCTCTCCAGGGTTAGAGAACCAAAGACGAAAGGGAAAGCTGATGCAGATGAGAAGACATAGGTAATTTGCAGCTAGGCCTCTTCTTGGTTTTGAATATCATAAATAGAAATTTAAATTTCTTTTGTTGGCAAGGAAAAAAAACAAAAGATTTTCAAGCAGCTGGGTAGTAGAAGGCCTATTTTACAAAAGAAATGAAGACAGTTATGATGAAAGGTAAAGATGTTTTTGTTGCACTGTAGCAAATGGAATTGTAAAAGGGAGCAATCATGGGCAGAGAGAAGCAGCTACTTAACATTTCAGAAAAGAGAAGATAAAACTTAAAGAAGTGGAAAACAGCTGACTTTTTATTTTCTAGGCTGAAATATATTTTCTAATAAAGATGTTAGTGTCAACTTATAGACAATATTTACTTATTTAATTTATGTGGGTATTTTGTCTGCATGTCTGTAGCACATCAGAAGAGGGCACTGGATTTCATGGAACTTTGGTTACAGATAGCTGTGTACTGACATGTGGGTGCTGGGAATTGAACCCAGGAAGGGCAGCCAGTGCTCTAATCACTGTGCAATCTCTCCAGCCTCTACAGACAATATTAAAGCCAGGACTGCTGAGGGAAATCTCTAGAAAGCCAAGGAGGGAACTCCAAGGAGCACTGACAGTGAAAACCTACCTGTAAAGATTAAAGCTTTACCCAGAATTTCCTTCTCAATAATTTACCCCACAGACAGAGTCATACTTTCACAGTGTACAAAGATGCATTTATGAGCACAGGAGACTTATTCACTAAAGCATTATTTACATTATTTACAACAGTCATCAATTACCAACATAGAAATGAATGACATGGCTCATCTTTACTGAGATTTTAAAACAGCCATTAAAAAGAATGAAAAGTCCTATGAAAGGGTGTTTAAAGTAGATTTTGTGCATGTGTGCAGGCATATGCACATTTTCTGGCAGAGAGACGTCTACAGGAACATATATATGCATATAATAACTCTAACCTTGTTAAAAAGAATAAAATTGCATGAATAAATCATGAATAATTTACATAGGAAAAATGTAAAAGCAAAAAGCCCACATGCCTCTTACACCAATTACTCCAGGGGATAGAATGTGAGAGGATGATAACTCGGAAAAAAGGAGGTTAGACTTAGTATTGTCTATACTCTTCTATACTATTTAACTAATGATAATCATATATTACTTTGATAAGAATTTTAAAACTAAACCCAACTATCACTTAACAAAATTAAACAAAAAACTGAAAGCCAAATAGGCTTCAAATAAACAAAAGCCAAACACAGTGCAGACTGGGGTCCACAGCCAGCACACCTTCCCTCCTCAGGTTCCAGCCCCTAAAGGAACAAGGGTTTTCTGGTGCTCTTGTTTTTGCCTGTAACCTGCTTTCTGGATGATCAAGCCTTTCCCTGGAACACTAAAAAATGGGAGGAAGCCATTTGTGGGTATCAGGCTCCACACAGGGTGAGCCAGGGAGTTTTGGCAGTCAGTCAGGAGACTAAGAGGGCATCAGGGTGCACAGCTGCAGGTTGAGGTAGAAGCTTGTGCTTAAACAGCCCCTAGGTAGGAAGCCTCCACTCAAGGCTAAATAAAAACTGGCAATTTCATTCCTAATAAATACCTCTAAAAATTACTCAGCACCTAAGCCTCAAAAGAGGGGGCAGAAGATTTTAAAGAACAGAAGATCATAAAGTTTCCCATGAGAGTGTGTCTCCTAGGAATGTCAGCAGCTACACCCATAAAGTCTCCCAGCATGACCATTTAACACGAGCTGAACAAGGACAACACCAATAGACAAATGGACAGACAGAAACCCCACAACACCTCAACCCTACAAAAAATTTTGTGCAATTAAAGCATGCTGGGAGCAGGAAAAAACAATCTCCCCTAGAGAAGATAATATCAACTGGTTATCCAATACTAAATGGTCAGTCCTAGAAACATCTATATAAGTAATATATATTTCTGAACCAGCTACATTCATGACTTAGGAATATATGTATGTGTGCATACACACACATATGTGGCAATAATAAAAAACGAAGCCATAAATTGAAAGAGATAATGGAAGGGTATAACGGGAAGGTTTGGAGAAATGAAAAAGAGGGGGGAAATGATGCAATTGAGTTATAATATAAAAAATAAATTTCTTAAACTGGAAATTGTCATCCTTACCCTCAGTTCTGATCTCTCTATTGTCTTTTCCAGAGTACCTTCACCATCCTCTCAAATTACCTAAATTAAAATTTTTAGGAGTAGACCTTGTACTACCATCAGAACAGTTGGGCGCTCAAGAGCAAGCTTAGAAAATGCCGCTGATGGAAAAAAGCAGTTCTGGAAAAGAAAGGAAGGGAGGTTCAGCTTCCAGGAAGTGACAGTGCTGACAAAGCTCAAAGTCCCTAACGTGCTGCTGATGCAGTAAGGCCAGGCGCACTCTACAAGGAATGTGGCAAAATCATGGAAGTCGTGGGAAAGGTAAAGCCTGGAAAGAGATTCAATGAAGTGGTCACACAGAGAATAAAGTCAGGCAGCGGGGTGACTTGAGCTAGATGACCAGAAGGACTGTTTCAAGAAGCAGCATCAGCTTTGTCTATAAGTTGGATGAGTAAGCCTGTGTTTACAGACATACTGGATACGAAAAAAAGGGGTATCATATTACTATGTTAAAGGAAGAAAATGATATGAAAGACTGAAATGAGAAAGTCCTGGGAGTCACTGTATAATCTCCCCGCCCTCCAACTATTTTTAGTCAGTCAGTAAATATTTATCAAGTGTCTTCTGTGCCAAGAACTATTTTAGATACAAAGGAAGCTGTCTATACTATGCTTGAGAATGAACCTGGCAAACCCCAAAACCAAACCAACTGTAAGTCCTCTGGCTTCACACTCTTAGAAACCTCTGAAATGTCCCCACAACCTCATTTTTACTGTAACTTTCACGATTCAAATGAAGATAAATGAGGAACTCTGAAGTTCTATACTTGGGGCATTTTGTGTGACTCTATTCTACCTTATACTATGGTCATGGAGTTAATCATTACCTTCTCTACTAACATTCTTCAATGTCTCTGTTACCTTCTGAATAAAATACAACCCTGTAGGCACGGTATCCAAAGCCCTTTATGATGCTTACTTATGTATTCCCCACACTTACTGCTAGGTTTACCTGCACCCTACGAATTTCACACTGGCCGTCCTGAACTTTTTACTGTTACCCAATACTGTATTTTCCTGTCCTCCACACCTTCAACATGTTACTTCTGCTCAGCTTCCTTTCACCAACCTGTCTGCCTGGCAAAGTCTTGCACATTCCTTAAGACAAAATGCTGTAAGCTGAGGTTGTTCTGTCATCTGTACCCCTATAACTTCCCAATTCAACAACTGTTTATAGTGGCTACCTTCCGTGAGTTCCTGAAAGACAAACATCATATCTTTCAAGGTCTCTATTCTTAAAGTTTACTTTAAGAGCTGACTTACTATATAAAATAAAGATAATTATATTTCCCTCACTAGGTTGTTTTAATAATAATGAATGTGGATAAAGCTCCTGCAAGATGTCCGGCATAAATATTCAGTAACTGTTCACTTAAAACACCTCTTACAATAAGGTTTTATCAGTGTGCCTGAAACCACAGCCACTACCCTTCCTTCTTTAGTAATCTAAACAAACTAGAATACACCTCACCATTCAGATGCAATCCTGTATCCGCTACACAGACTCCTGAAGGCTGATTCACACCAGCCATACAGAGCCTGCATATAACCACAGGCTTTATTTTATCTATTTCTTTTATTTAGAACTTGATCCCGTATCTCTTTCCCCTCAGCTGAATTGTTTGCATACTGGTAAGCCTATAAGAAGGTCTCTATTTTTATTTCCCATTTTACTTTAATATTAAAGTTACACCATCTATTATTTTGTGGCTTTGGGAGTTGAAGGGTGCCAGTGTAAACAACCATTGGGATTTCTTCTAGTATCATTCTACCTTCTAGACCCATTCTTAAGAAATGGTCTGATGGCATCAGTCTTCATCAACATTTCTGCAGCAGCATGCTTTCTGACTCAGGCTTTAAACACTTCATACACAGGTCTTAACTATCCTAATGTTTTTAAACTGTTGTTCACAGGAATTGGTCTTAATTCCAAAAAGATGGTAAACTCTGGGTTCTTTGACTTTTCTATCTTCCAGACTAAGGACATCCCTAAATACAAAAGCCAATAAATAATTTCAAATTTTGATGCTCCAAAAGGCATCAAAGTCTAAACAAAATAACAAGATAATGGGTAGGTCACTGAGTACAAAACTTGCAAATTTGGCCTTCTTTAAAAGTTGTATGTGGAACATGAGTGGGTAAACTTGTGGACACCATGTTATACACAAACATTTCCAGTGTTATACTAAATACTCATTCAAGCTCACAAAAATCTCAACTTTGAAAATTTAAGATTTACTTTTGACAAACCAACAAGCGTGAGAGCAGTGTAATCTTGTTTCATTACTATTGCAACAGTGTTTTATGATCACAGATTCATAAGAAAACAATCTGTGTTCCTGTTCTTTCTATTCTATATATGAGCATTGATATATATCATATACCATTGAATATAATTTTAAAAATATCTTAAAAACAGAGGCAAAGAAAGAAGTAATTCTTTTAAAAACCAGTGTTATATTATCTAACTGTGATAGGCCTAAATAAAACCACTTAAAAAAAACAAGATATGAACTTGGGTTAAGACTTAATACAAAGTACATGCCATATGAGCACAGGAACACAGAATACCAGAACACAGACAAAAAATTGAGTGTAGTCACATGTGCTTGTAATCCCAACACCGGGGAAGTGGAAAAAAGAGGTTCCCTAGGGCTTGCGGGCCAATCACCCCAGTCTTATTGGCAAACCCCAGAGCCCACAAGAGACACTGTCTTATAAAACAAGTTGATGATGCCAGAGCAATGAAATTTGAGGTTGACTACACACACACACACACACACACACAGACACACCAAGCAAAGCTGTCTAGTAATTTACCTGTAATCATTCCGATCATCAGTTTTTATTCCAGGCCAATCTCTCTTCAGGTATTGACTAGCCAACTTCTGGATACCCTGTTAAAATATATGTAAGGATGAGAAAAATGGGACTTACACAATACTCATTCCATGTAACCAAACTACTTGTCTGAACCACTGTTGTCATCTCAGGCTCCCAATATTACTTGGCTGAAGCATGGGACGCATTTCTAAATTCCAGCAACCAAATTCTCATGTACCAGGAGAGGAACAGGAATATTTACTGAGGAACAGGAATATTTACTGTGGAACAGATATACACTGGTTTCTTGAACTAAAGAGCTAACTTTGATGATGTTCCATATTTTAAGATAGATTTTTAAGTATCTTTTTATTAAACACACACACGCACAGAAGTCACTTAAAATAGAAAAAAGTTTTACTAAAAATATACTCACTATAATCCATATAATATGAATGTCAACAAAACAGAATATTTATCTGTGTGTATATTAAGGATTTAGGATTTGAGCAAAAAAGAACATTTTCTTGGGAAGTAAGGTTAAACTATTCATTCTAACTATTGTATATTCCTTTTAGATAAACACAAGTGTAGTACAATAGCAAGATTAACAGGCCCTATGTAACAGATCTTTATTTCTATATTTATACTCATAAAAAGAATACCATGCTGAAATGAATAATAATCAGAGTAATTGGAGAATGATCACTTAAAGAAAGGGTAGCTCAAGTAAAATCAATGCTTCACTCTATACACAGTACCTTTCTTATAAGACCAACTGCCAAATCAATTTAGCCTAAATCACCAAATGCTTTTGTTGAAACAGCATGCTTTCCATCCAAAGCATAGCAAGAACTAGAGCTCATTTGAATCTTAAGTTCTTCCTGAACCTGGCAATAGCTGGGTCTCACTATTTCCACTTAACATCTCTTATACTCTAGGAAACCCAATTGGTAAGTCTTCTTTAGCTACATAACAATATCTTTCTCACTTCTGAACTTTGTTCATGTTGTTTCTATTACATAAAATATCTTTCTTCCATCTCTCAATCATACCTGTCAAATTCTTACCTCCTGTTTTTTAATGACTTTTAGTTTTCCTAGCCATACACTCATAGGTATAAGCAAAGGAACACTTTAAATGCACAAGCACTTCATTCCATTCTACTAAAATAATTTATTATACTTTATTTATAGGTTGGAATTCTCTATGAATGAACTATCTTTACGAACTATTTGGTTCCCCTGAAATACAGTTCTTAAAAGCGAAGCAGGATAAATATTTGATAGATCAGTTCTGGCCTCTTATAGACTCATATTTTAAATAATAGATATGTTCTAATCAATTGTAGGAAGCCCTCCAAACTGGCTCCATTATCATGACCCCGAAAGGCTTTGGCTTATTCACTGCTTTCTTTTCCAGTTCCTAACTAAGACCCACCTGAAAACTTAGTAGCACAAGCTAGGTATGTTCTTATCTTTTTTCCTATCTTTTTAACCACTATCTACACCTTCAGTTACTCTGTCATACAATCCTATTTATTCATAAACTTCACATCCTGTTACTATCTTGTTTAAATATTTTTTCTATTTATTAACTATAAATTCCACTAGGTAGGGATTATATTTATTTATATATTTTTATCAATAAAGTACTATATTCCTAAGCTATAACATAATGACTAGCAGTTAGATGTTGCTAAAATATCCCCTGACTGCATGAATAAATTCCACTTATATTACTGTTCCTAACGTACATGAATCTTTTGTGGTTTTGTCATTGTAGGTTTGAAATGTTTGGATCAAAATTTCTGTGGTCCTTAATTTTTACATAGGAAAAAGGGAAATTATGACTATTAGTTTTGACTATAAATAAATTCTTCAATTATTGTCAAATTTGGCTATCTTCATGATTGAAAGGGATTATGTGTATTTCAATACCTATTTCATACTGTACATTAATATTTTAAGATCCCTGAATTAAAAGAATTCATTATCTGTAGAAATGTGCAGTATAAAACACAAAATGCCAAGCAACATGTAGCTTCCAAAAATAAATACATAAATGTCCAAATAAGGGACAGATGATGAAACTTTTTTTTAAAAATCACATATAAATGATACAATAATTTTCAGCTTAATTAACTCTAAAGTGTTTGCAGAACATTTCACACAAAACATGGTCTAAGAAATGAGCCTCTTAAGAGGAGGGAGAGGAGCCAGGACCAGTGGTAGTACACGCCTTTAATCCCGGTACTCAGTAGGCCAGCCTAGTCTACCGGGCAAGTTCCAGGTTAGTCAAGGCTATATAAAGAAACCCTGTCTTGAAAAACCAAGGGGTGGGGGGCTGGGGGGATGGGGCAGAGAAGAGGTAAAGAGGGAGAAAGAAGAGGGAAATGCCAGCATCTTCACATTTTCTCTTAATTCTGTGAGAGAGACAGAAATGTTAAAACCACAAAGAAATAGGACACTATATTCAGATATTACTGAAGGTAATATAGTTCATAAACAGTTAAATTCTAGCCAGGCCTGTAATCCCAGCTCTTGAGAAACAGAGGTAAGAGGGACTGCTATAAGTTTAAGGGCAGCCTAGTCTACACAGCAAGTTCTAGGCCTATAGCAAAATGACAAGTTAAGCCTGAGCTAGAATCTCAAGTTCTCAAAAGTTTTTGTAAAAAGACATCATTTAAAGTAGATTTTATCTAATTCTTTAAAAAAAAAAAAAATCAATGGATTAATTTGCTAACTTTCTGTACATTCTAAACCACAAAAACAGTTTCTAGAGCTCTACACCACAAAGCTGGACTGTATTAAACTGAATGAACCTTTCAGAGATGAGTTGAGGGATTCATAAACTGGACACACAGTGAGATCTTGAGATGAAAGACTTTATTCAAGTTAGTTCACAGAGACAGGAATCATGATTTCCATGTGCTCTACGCAGCTGTTCAAGATCTAATCTGCATAGATGCGCAGAAATACTCCATGACCATTATCAGTAAGTTCCTAAAATAACATTTCATGCTTCTGAGGGCATTTTATTAACTAGTTCACCTTCTAAACTATGCTTAAAGCTACATCATATAGATGAATGGTCTGTTACAAAGAAAATTATCCACACTAATTATTCGTTAAGGAAAATAAAATTATGGTGGGCCATCTCTAAAAGGCTTTTTCTTCAGTCACTCCCCCTGACCCATGGGAGTAGTATTACTAGGCATATATTTATTTACATTGACTTGAATACCACATACAAAAAGTTCCTTTGACTAGCAATATAAATCCCACTGAAGCGGTGACGTCCATAAAAATACAGTACTATCGGACAGCCTTTGGAACATCAAATGGCATCCTATTCCAACTTTTTAAGAAGCTGTCAGTGTCTGATATAAGACTTGCTTTGTTTTACCATTCAATAACACTTGCTGTATTTCCCTAACAAGTGAAGAAATACAAAGAAAGCCACTGTTAAGTAGGCACTGGGAAATGGACTGATGGCTTAACCTTTGGCCCATTCACAACAGCAAGCTGAGCAGGAGTGTGCTCCTGGCTCTCCCAGAGCCACTGGGTATGTAGCCATTCTTTCTACTGCACAGGATGAAATTAAAACTTGAATTTCACTGAGATTGATATTAGGTGGCGTCTTTAAATATCAGGAAACAACATTCTACAGATGCTATGCCTTTGTATCACAAAATTCCAACGTTACTTAAATGATACTTTAGAAGTCCACTGCATAAGCTAGATAGAAGATATGATAACAACCTCACCACACACGAACATCAATTTCATAGTAACAAAAGCTTATAATCACTCTCTTTTTAAATGTACTCATTTTTGTATATGCTGGGAACTGAACGCAGATCCTCTGTAAGAGAAGCAAATGCTCTTAACTACTAAGCCCCAATTCTTTTTCAATTTCTTGTTTTTACAAACAGGGCCTCACTGTGTAACCCTGGCTAGCCTAGAACTATCTGCAGACCAGGCTGACCTGGAACATACAGAGATCTGCCTCTCTCTGCCTCCTGAGTGCTGGGATTAAAGGGGGTTACCATGGCAGCAGCACTAATTCCACCTTTTTAAGAAACGGTTTGAAATGCTTGTTTTGTTTTTTTAAGATAATAACAACTGAATTAAAGGACATTACTAAAATTGACATAATATTAAATATAGAGAATTAAACGGCAAAAAGCTGTAACTCTTTAAAACAACACTTTTACAAACCAATCCAGATGATACTGGAGAGTAATATTCTAAGTAGAATTATGCAACAAAAGACAAAAGGAGATACACACATACACACATACACACACACAACCCTATTTGATAAAAGTTTTGATCAGTAGTTATATTTTAACAATTCTGCAATGTAGTATACAGATGTACATATGTGAGTAGTAAAAACCATCTAGCTCTGTCCACTGAAAGTCCTAGAAGCAATGACACACAAACAGTCATTATATACACACAGTGTCAACAGTATCAAGATCTTGGCTTCCAATACATTTTTCCAACAAGAAGAATTCCTTACAAAAAGGCTGACTTCTAGAGCTAGGGTAGGAAATGCACTAAGTGCTCCTGAACCACCTGACAGTGCCAGAAGGTAAGGGGACACACACTTATAAATACACACACACACACACACACACACACACACACACACGATGGAGGAGTCATATCAACAGGGTCCAGGAATTAACAATAGGCCTTCCATTAGCCAAGAATGCAATAATTTGGGACTAAAGACGGTACAATGGTTAAGAGCACTGACTGGCCTTCCAGAAGACCTAGGTTCAATCCCAGCACCAACAAGGCAGCTCACAACACCCTGCAACTCCAGTTCCAGATAATCCAATGTCCTTTTCTTTCCTCCACAGGCACCAGGCAGGCAAGTGGTTCACAAACATACAAGCAGGCTAACTACCCATAGACATAAAATGGAATTTTAAAAAAGAATAAAATAATTTCAGTTACAAAATAAGGCAGTAGTTGAAGATAACCAACCTAAAGCATAAAATAGTCTATTCTGATAAAAATAAAGAGGAGAGCCCGGAATGGTGGCACACACCTTTAATCTCAGCACTCAGGAAGCAAAGGCAGATGGATCTCTGTGAATTTTAGGCCAACCTGGTCAAAAAATATAAATAAAAGGAGGAGACAAATCTTCTACACAGGAGTTCCAACTACAGCTACTGGGACACTGAAAAAGTTGGAGCTAGAGACCTGGGAGGGAGAGAGGAGGGGGGAGGAAAAAAGGGGGGGAGAGATCAGGTGTGGGAGAAGACAGGGGAGAAGGACAGAGCATCAGAAAATTGAATGGAGTGTGTAGCAGTGGGGGATGGGGAGCTGGGGATAGTCCCAGATGCCAGGGAAGCAAAAGGTTCCCAGGACCCAACGGGGATGACATTAGTGAAAATATTCAACAAAGGGTAGATAGAACCTGTAGAGACTATATCAGTGGTTAGGTATGGCCCCTGGTTAAGGGATGGGGCTACCCACTCATCTCAAAAATATTAACCCAGAATTGCTCCTATCTAAAGGAAATGCAGGGATGAGTGGAGCAGAGACTGAAGGAAAGACCATCCAGAGACCGCCCCACCTAGGGATCCATCCTATCACAGACACCAAACCCAGACACTATTGTGGATGCCAAGAAGCGCTTGCTGACAGGAGCCTGGTGTAGCTGTCCTTGAGAGGCTCAGCAAGAGCCTGACAAATACAGATGCAGATGCTCAAAGCCAACCACTGGACTGAGCTCAAGGACCCCAATGGAGGAGTTAGGAGAAGGACTGAAGGAGCTGAAGTGGTTTGCAACCTCACAGGAAGAACAATATTATCAACCATCCAGACCCCCAAAGCTCCCAGGGACTAAACCACCAACCAAAGAGTACACATGGAGGGACCCATGGCTCCAGCTGCATATGTAGCAGAGAATGGCCTTGTCTGGCACCAAAGGGAGGGGAGGCCCTTGGTCTTGTGGGGGTCAATCCCCCCTCCCCCCCACCTCCTACCCCCCATAGGGAAATGCTAGGGCACTGAGGCAGAAGTGGGTGGTTGGGTGGGGGAGCTCCCTCACAGAAGCAGGGGGGAGGGGAAAAGGATGGGGGATTTTATGGAGGGGAACCCTGAAAGAAAGATATTTGAAATGTAAATAAGTAAAGTAACCAATAAAAAAAAAAAAAGAAATATAGAAGTTTCCACCACTTGAAAGTGGGCTGTACTAAGAGAGTAATCTGCTTCCACAAAGTAGAGAATAACAAAATGGAATTAGCCTAGCATACATACACACTTGATATATCATTTTTGACTAAAAACTTATACAGGTAAATATATTCTAACATGGCTGTAATTACTGCATTTGGAAGGATGAGGTCAGCCAGTTACACTGCAAATCTCAGATCAGTACAAGCTATACATAGTAAGACTCTCACAAATCAAACCCAAACAATAGCAAAACCCCCTCTCCTATCTTTCTTTTATTCAATTCTGAGCAAAAGCAACATTATTATTACAATGCTTAAAACAGAATCATACAAAACAATTTTAAATGTTTTCTTAGAAGGTTCTAATAATTGGGATGTGTTGTGTCATCTTTAAATCACCCTGTTTATACAAAACTCAGTACTACCTTAGCACATGTAAGACAATAGCTTATCTGTCTAAAATATACTTAGTTCTCCACTGAATACTAATATTGTGTCAATTCCACAACAGAAAGTGCATGCATAAGTACTTAGAACGTGCTAGATATCTGGCTTATACAATGCTACTGACAACATGGGTATATGACTTAGCAGCTATTTAATAAAAGGTATCCTCTTTAAAGAGGCATATAGCTAAATCTTCCCAATGGTGAATATTAAGTACCAATTATTTAATTATTTAAGTTTCCTTCAACCTTGTCCCTTGAATTTTTTTTTCTTGTAGAAAAAAACCTCCAATTCTAACTTTAATTAGGAAAAAGCGTATAGAACAGAACACTCTAATTTAGCTTTCTTCTAAAATTCTAATAGCGTGGTAGTGGATAACTTTAATCCTAGCACTTAGACGCAAAGCAAAATTTCTGTAAATTCTAGGCTAGTATGATCTACAAAGTGAGTTCCAAGCCAGTTTGGGTTACATAGTGAGACCATGACGCTAATTAATTAATTAATTAATTAATTAAAATTTCATTAGCTTTAACTCTGTCTTCCATTTTTCAATAGAATTCTTATCTAAGAATCACAGCTATATAGTCATGAGTCTCTGGGTATTTTGTTTTATTTCCCCCTTTCCTTATATTTGGTAAATATTTTTCCCCGAAGCATTGTGGCTGTCAGGAAAGGGGTTTGCAATATTTTCATAGTTGCTGTCATCTCCCAATGATGATTTAATTTGGTAATTGGTCAAAATATAAATTTGGCCCAGTTTATTAAAGCATTTCCAAGCCCTTGCCTAGAATGCTTTAAATCCTAGGTTCTGTTCTTGGCATAAGGGGAAAAGATGCATCAATTGGAAAAACTCAAATTATAGCTTCTGGACTTTTAGAAAAGAATGTCTAAAATTTTAGCTTTGTCAAAATATTAATACATCAGCAAACATTCTTAAAACTATACCATTTAAAATTTCTTCTAAATTTAACATCCTGTTTTCAGGGTGAAAAGTAGCTAGCGCCTATTTGAAAGCTTCCTTCACAACAAGATTTTTTTATTGTGGAGAAATGATTTGGTTTCTGTTGTTTTCAACCTTAAAAGTGTTACACTAGTCAGCATGACTGGGCTACCCACTGATGTCAAAGACAGCTGTAAAAGCAGTTCTTTCTCAAAAGCAGAAGCTGGAATGTATTTAATCAGCAAGTAAATGGTATCTCGCGCTTGACAACAGCCATCTGGGAACAGAGGTGGAAATTCAGGAGAAATAGCTCAAATGCATCTGAATATTCAAAGCAGAGGAGAGCCATTCTTCTTTCATTTTCCTTGATGGATGGACAAATGCACAACTAACCACTCAAGCTAGTACCTGAGAGTTTACTGTATACAAGATGTCCAAGCTTCTCTGTGAACTTACATAACCATCATCTTATACAGTATATAAGCAACAGAAAGTTTTAAAAAGTTAAGTAATTTACACAAAATAACCCAGCTAGTTAAGCTGAGACTCAGATCCAGATCATTTTTCAGTTTAAAACATTTCTGGACTACTCAATTCATTCAGATAAAATCATGCATGTTATCTCAAATCACTCTATACTCTAACTGACAGCTGTAAATAATTTCTTTAAAGAATAGAACTATAAAAACTTGGCTTAGTTCACAAACTTTGCTCAGTAAATAACTGTTGAACTAAATCATCCCTCACTTTGGCAAATGATTATACATACACACTGTAAAAATAACAACCTTTATTTTTCATAGCAAAGAAATCAAACAGGAAGTACAGTCCTACTGTCTTTATCAGTTATTATTAAAATCTTTCTTAGTATAATGCATTTCTTACAATTAATGAAATATTAGCACATTAACTAAAGTTCATGGCTTGTATTACTGTTTACTATTTACCAGTTTTGACAAATTAACAACATTGTGTACCCATAGTTTCACTACCCTAAAGCCTTCTGGTGCCTCCCTTCCTGCCTCACCCCCATAATCTCTTCCAATCACTGATCTTTACTATCTACATAGTTTTGCCATTTTTTGGCATTTATTATTAGTTACTTTTAAGAGTTCTTCCTATATTACTAATACAAATAATTTTTTGGCAATTATTTTCTCCCAGTTCTATGGGTTTTTCTTTTAACAATGTCACTTGCAGAGTACTGTCTATTTCTAACATCAAGTTCTTATTAACTAGAGAAGGGGCATTTAGGAATCCGATTCCTCAAACACACACGTGTGTGTATGCACACCTCAAAATCAAATTAATCTAAGATAATAAAAATGGTCATTACACAAAAACACTTTAGTGTTACTTGTTTTAAAGTAAAACCATCTATCATATAACTACTGAAACTAGAAATGGGACAAATTAGTAAATAAAAATTTTAAACCCCTTTCAAAATTTCATTTTTCGCACAAAAACTTCACTTAAAGTCAAAGTTGAATTTTTAAGTCTTTCAGCAAAGACTACTTTAGCTAGGCGTGATGGCACATGACTTTAAGTCCAAGAGCTTGGAGGCAGAGGCAGGTGGTCTCTGTGAGTTCAAGGCCAGCCTAGTCCACATAGTGAGTTCTAGGAGGGCCATGGCCATGTAGAGACTCTGTCACAAAAACAAAATACAAACAAACAAACACCACAACTAACTACTTTAAATCCCAGCACTCAAGATTCCACCTCACACCAGTCAGAATGGCTAAGATCAAAAACTCAAATGACAGCAGATGCTGGCGAGGATGTGGAGAAAGAGGAATTCTCCTCCATTGCTGGTGGGATTGCAAGCTGGTACAACCACTCTGGAAATTATTAGTTCCTCAGAAAATTGGACATAGTATTACCTGAGGACCCAGCTATACCACTCCTGGGCATATACCGGAAAGATTTCCCAACATATAACAAGAACACATGTTCCATTATGTTTATAGCAGCCTTATTTATAATAGCCAGAAGCTGAAAACAACCCAGATGTCCTTCAACAGAGGAACTGATACAGAAAATGTGGTACATTTACACAATGGAGTACTATTCAGCTATTAAAAATAATGACTTCATGAAATTCTTAGGCAAATGGATAGAACTAGAAAATATCACCCTGAGTGAGATAACCCAGTCACAAAAGAACACACATGGTATGCACTCACTGATATTAGCCCAAAAGTTCAGAATACCCAAGATACAACTCACAGACCACATGAAGCTCAAGAAGAAGAAAGATCAAAGTGTAGGTGTTTTGGTCCTTCTTAGAAGGGGGGAACAAAATACTGGAGCAAATACAGAGACAAAGTATGGGACAGAGACTGAAGGAAAGGCCATCCAGAGAGACTGCCCCACCTGGGGATACATCCTATATACAGTCACCAAATGCAGACACTTTTTGTGGATGCCAAGAAGTACATGCTGACAGGAGCCTGATATTCGCTGTCTCCTGAGAGGCTCTGCTAGAGCCTGACATATATATACAGAGGTGATGCTCGCAACCAACCATTGGACTGAGCACGGGATCCCCAATGGAGGAGTTAGAGAAAGGACTAAAGGAAGAACAATAATATCAACCAACCAGAGTTCCCAGGGTCTAAACTACCAACCAAGGAATACACATGGAGGGACCCATAGCTCCAGCCACATATGTAGCAGAGGATGGCCTTGTTGGGCATCAGTGGGAAAAGAGGCCCTTGGTCCCATGAAGGCTCGATGCCCCAGTGTAGGAGAATGCAAAGGTGGGGAGGCGGGAGTGGGTGGGTGGGTGGAGGCACACACTCATAGAAGCAGGGGGAGAGTGGATGGGATGGGGAGTTTCTGGGGGGGAATCAGGAAAGGGGAAAACATTTGAAATGTAAGTAAAGAAAATATCCAATAAAAAAAAAAAAATAAAAGGAAAAAAAAAAAAAGGAAGCAGAGACAGGTACATCTCTGTGAGACCAGCCTAATCTAAATATCATGTTCCAGGCCAGTCAGAGATACATAGTGAGATGCTGCCTCAGGGGAAATAGATACTAAAACTGTCGAGTAGCATATCTAATTGGACTATTTTGCAATTTCTAGCTGTTTAAGCTTATAACATGCAACATAAATACTCACAAAAATATGTCACTAATACTAAAAGCATGTGTCAAAGCCTAAGCTTATACTAACAAAGATAGTTTCTATTTTCATTAAAAAAACCTCAAGTTAATAATTACATCAGTAATATAATGTATTTACAAAAATAATCACACCAATAAAACATAACGTCAAAATTCAGAGTAGAGAAAATTACCCAAACATCAACTCTATTCAAACTGTACATCCTACACCACTCAAGCTTTTCACTGCTTTTCAAGATCAATAAAATGAATTAGTAGATGTGCATTTTATTTACTGATGAGCAGGTAACTGACATAAACTAGGTAGTACTGAATAACAAATGAAAGTCACTCTTTTTTTTTTTTTTAAGTTCTAGTTGCTTCATCACTAACCCTTTTTTAGTTTTTAAAAACTTATTATTTGCTTGGTATGGGAGTATGTGTGCATGTATGTGGGCAGACCACAGTGCAGATATGGAGGTAAAATAGTTGGTTCTCTCCTTCCATCATGTGGGTCCTAATGATCAAACTCAGATTGTCATCTTGCCTGAATAGCCCTTAGATTTTTAGAGACAGGGAGGCATCAAACTTATGATCCTTCTGCTGCTACAGAACCAGTGCTGGGTACAAAGTACCACCAGAAAATTTAAGGCAAAACTTACAATCTTCCTCCATAGTGTCTGAAGTACTATAGAATAAATATTACAAGGTGATTAGACTATTGCCATGGGGATAAGATACTGACAATTTAACAAAGTTCACAAGGTTGATTTCCCCGAGTCTCTGGCAAACTGGTTAGGAGCACAGACAAACATACAAGGGTTGAACTTTTAAGTTCATCTACTTGTCCTGATCTTACATTTCCTATTTCAAAATTAAAAGCAGTAATAGATCAACTTCAATGATGCTGAGATAATTAAATGAGTTTTTGTGAGGAGGGGAGGCAAAGGCCGAGGCAAAGCAGGCATGTGTGTGCTCAGGGCTTTCATTTAAGTACTGCCTGAGCATTTTCAACTCTACCTTAATGTTACTCCAAGTCCTGGACACAGTTGAAATGTTTGCTATTCTTTAAAAAGGTCATTGTTAAAATGAGAATAGTCAAATATTTAAACTAATATTCACTTTTAGGAAAGAAACTAAAAACTAACAGTGATCCAGCTTAAGGAAAGGCAACCAGTGCTAGAAATGAAATCACAGGATCATCAAAGCTTCCTGGAAGAGTTGAATACTCAGGGAGGCTTTAAAGGAGAAATTAACACAACTACAGACACAGTATCAGAACCAAGATAATAATTTTTAACTGTTTTAAAGGCAAGAAACAAGAAAATATAAAAAAGTAGTAAAATCTCTCAAAGAGCAGACATTGTAATGTCTACCCTAGTATGTCTTAGTTAGGGTTTTTATTAGTTAGTGTGATAAAATACCAGGACCAACAGCAACTTGAGGAGGAAAGGGCTTATTTTATCTTACAGACTGTAGTGCATCATCTAGAACTCAGGGCAAAAATCTGGAGGAAGGGAACTGATGCAGAAGCCATGGTGGAGTGCTGCTTACTGGCTAGCTCTGTGTCTTGCTCAACCTGCTTTCTTATATCATCCAGGACCATCAGCCCAGGGGTGGCACCACCTACAGTGGGATGGGCCCTCCCACACCCATCAATAATTTTGAAACTGTCCCAGAGTCCTGCCTACAGGCCAATCTTATGGAAGCATATTTTCAATTGTGGTTCCCTCTTCTCAGATAATGGTAACTTGTATCAGAAACAGTATTTCACAACATAGTATCTTCTAAAATTTTATTAGTGCATACAGTAAGTGTGTAGACATACACACACAGGATGAGGGAGAAGGGGCACATATAGCAATCAGAAAACAACTTTGTAGAGTCAATTCACTCCTTCCAACTTCACATGGGTATGGGAATAAAATTTAGGGTTGCAGGTTTGAACAGCGAGTGCCTTTACCTAATGAGATGTCTTGCCAGCCCAGGTATTCATGATGTGAAGTTAAACAAATGTGGGGTCAAATTTCAGCTCTACTACTTATAAATGACAAGATAGTGCAATTAACAACTCTAAGCCTCAGCTTACTCCATTGGAAAATGTGCACAATAAAGAAGCCTAAATCTAGTCATCAGAACAATCCCTAGCATACAGCAAATTACCTAACAAATGGTGATTATAATTAATGTGACGGAAAACTGAGTATTATTATTAAATGAAAAATAAAAAAGAAATAAAGGCCATGAATTTAAGAGAGAGCAAGGTATGAAGGTAAATGGAAAGGGTTGGAGGGGGAAAAAGGGAAGAAAGAAAATAATACTGTAATTTCGAAAGAATAAAATGCTTTAAAAAGATAAATAGCAAAACTAAACAGAAAACACCACCCTCTGAAATGCTGCATTAGTCACTGTTCTGTTGCTGTGAAGAAATACAATGACCATGGCAACTCTCATAAAAGAAAACATTTAATTGGGGCTGGCTCACAGTTTCTGAGGCTTAGTCCATTATCATCAAGGTGAGAAGCATGGCAGCACTCAGGCAGACAAGGTGATGGAGAAGCAGCTGAGAGCAGTACATCCTGATCCATACATAGAGAAAAAGACTCGGTCTGGCAAGGACTTCTGAAATCTCAAAGCCCATCCCAGTGACACATTTCCTCCAACTGGCCACTCCTACTCAACAAGGCCACACCTTCTAATCCTTGTCATTCTTCAGTTTCACTCCCAGGTGACCAAGCCTTCAAATACACAAGCTTATGGGGGCCCATTCTTATTCAAATTACCTCAATGGCAAATTTCAAAATACAGCACATACCACCATGCCTACTTTTTAAATATGAATTCTAGGTATCAAACTTTTGTCTTTGCAATTTCATTAGAAACGCTTTCCAGCCCATGAGTTGAGATGTAATCACATAAATCTGACTTAGTTGTAGTTGGGCTGTATATCTTACAACTTTTTATGCATAGCTGTCTTATTGTGTCAATTAGATTTTGCATTCCATACATAAGTTCTTATTTCCTTCTATAAAAGGAATAGCTTTTTATTTAAGATTTATTTATTTATTTATTTATTTTGGTTTTTCAAAACAGGGTTTCTCTGTATAGCCTTGGCCACCCTGGAACTCACTTTATAGACCAGGCTGGCCTCAAACTCAGAAATCTGCCTGCCTCTGTCTCTCAAGTACTGGGATTAAAGGCGTGCGCCACCACTGCCCGGCTAAGATTTATTTATTTTATGTATGTGAGTTCAGTGTCGTTCTCCTCGGACAGGAATAGCTTTTCTATAATCCTGAGGATGAGAGTTCTCTGGAGCACCACAGTATAGCATTTGTATCCAATTCTTCACCAAATTTTATACTAAAGAGTAGGAAATATAATTTATTCTATTTTAATGTAAAATAGCCATTTCAAAAATAGAGACTACTCTAACAAAGATTCACCAAACCGATATTTTCCACATAAATCTGCTAAATTAAAAACATGCTTTCTAGGTAACATATATACAATACCACCTATCATTAACAAATTCTAAGAAACTTCAGAATTTAACTAGTTGAACTCCCTTAAACTGAGAAAAGATCCTTCATTAAGCATACAATGCCAGCGCACAAGTCTCTAGTGTTTCTTTTTGCGTGCAAGTGTGTATGTGTGTGCGTGTGTGCATGTATGTGTGTGTGTATGTATATGTGTGTGTGTATGTGTGTATTTGGTTTAATTTCTCTGACTAGTACAGCATACATAATTTCTATCAAGTAATGTTAATTTACCAAATCCCCAGAGCACTTCTTTACTTCTTTCCAACTTTACCTAAGCCTCCATCAGCAATTCAGAAACATGCTCAGCATGTTTTGTGCACATCTGTAATCCCAGCATTTGGAGGCTGAAGCAGTAGCAGCTCAAATACAAGGCCTGTGTGGACTACAGAACTAGTTGAAGGGTAGCATGAGTTAAAAAGTGAGACCCTGTATTAAAAACCAAAAATATGGCTTAGTGCTGGAAGATTTGCCTACTATGTGAGAAGGATAACCATTTCAAACCCAATATAGACTACACAGTGAATTGCAGAAAGGGAAAGAGTGGAATGAAGGAGAAAGAGAAGAGGAAAAAGCACAGGCAGAAATCATTTGTCTTCACATTAAAATTAAGGTGATGAGCAAGTTTTTAAAAAAATCAATTATTTCTGTTCTTTGTGTTTACTTGAGCATGCATGAGAATTACTTTCA
The DNA here is from genome assembly GCA_019843965.1 of Rhynchomys soricoides. NCBI lineage: Eukaryota > Metazoa > Chordata > Mammalia > Rodentia > Muridae > Rhynchomys > Rhynchomys soricoides. Next base: position 3,145,120 of record JADRCH010000315.1, on the reverse strand, counting down.
AAATGAATTATGCTCCCAACTATAATTTTAAACTGTTAAGTTTGCAAGAGAACTTAATACCATCTGTAAAGCCACTTTATTTGGTCACAAGAAAACAGTTGTACATCGCAACATTCAAAAGCAATCCACAGCATGGGTGCCACTAAACTCATTCATACATTTTATACACACACACAAACACACACACACACACACACACACACACACATATATTAGAGATCACTGATTAAGGTTACAGAGTTTACTCTCAGAGTTGGTATGCACACTAAATGTGAACTTGGGCCATTTACTAGCTCTCATTTAATTTCATTATCCATAAAATAAGGATAATATTTTCAGTTGGCAGATGGATAAACAATGGTATATTCAGACAATAAAATATCTGGCATGAAAAAGAAATGAGCTGACAAGTCATTAAAGGAGATGGAAGATCATTAAATGCAAAATGAAGAAATGAAATCATATATGATTCCAACCATGGGACATTCTGGAAAATGGAAAACTATAGTGACAATAAAAGGATCAATATGAAAGGGATTGAGGAACAGTAATGGACAAAACGTAAGAAGTATTTTAATTAATTAATTAATTAATTTATTTATTTTGGTTTTTCAAGACAGGGTTTCTCTGTGTAGCCCTGGCTGTCCTGGAACTCACTCTGTAGACCAGGCTAGCCTTGAACTCAGAAATCTGCCTGCCTCTGCCTCTGACAAAAGTATTATTATGATTATACAGATTATCACTATAATGCAAGATGCATGCCATTATACATTTATCAAAATCCACAGCATATACAATACCAAGAGTAAACCCTAGTGTATCCTAGACTGAATAGTAATGATGTGACAGCTTTATGCAGGTAGCAAATGTATCACTGAGGTACAGGGTGTTAACAGGAGGAGAAGCTGTACATGGGAGACAAGGGATATAGGAGAACCCTTCCATACATCCTGCTCAATTTGACTGTGATTGACCTAAATTTCTCTACAACTTACGTCTAGTAAAAATAAAATAAAATGGGGCTGGAGCGAGAGCTCAGTGGCTAGAAACACTTGCTGTTCATCTGGTGGCTCACAATGGACTGTGACTCCAGCTCTGGAATATGTGACACTCTCTTCGGGCCTCCTTGGGTATTTACACACACATGACAGATAAATCTCAAAAATGATATATGTTCAAAAGCTATAGTAATTCTCAAGTGAAAGTGAATAAAAAGTACCTAATGTACATTCTACTAAAGACTGATAATGTCTTAGCAGTCTTCAATCTTTCATTCATTCAATAAATACTTAATAAAAACTAGGAGAAACTAGGAAAAATTTTGGTAAGTAGTTTTTAAAAAGAGTTATTAATCATTGTTTACTTATTCAAAATGAGATTTGTCACATATGATTACAGAGTCTATCAATTACAAGTTGATTTTAACAATAAATTCAATTCAGTAGTCATTATGTAAAAGAAACACAACATAAGAGTTTGTCACATATGCTAATAAAATGAATGGGAGGCTAGGGAGATGTATCGTCTATAAAGTGTCTATCACATAAGAGTGATGACTTGTACCCATACAGATCCCCGGCACCCATATAAAAGCAGGGCATGATGGTAAACGTTTATAACCCCAGCACTGGGAAGGGAAGAGGCTGTACAGGTACATCTATGGACCTTATCACCTAGCCAATCAATGAGTTACTGGGTCAAACAGAGAGGCTGCAACAAACAGTAAGGCAGAGAACACTTGAGAAGATACCCAAAGTTAACCTCTGGCCTTCATACACATGCATTTATACTGCATATATAGGATCATACACACAACAGTAAAGCAAAATAAACTCAATGTGCATGTGTATAATTTTCACAAACTAAATGTAGATGAATAACAGAAACTTCTTAATAGTAATATGTAAGTCAAAAACCTCCAAATTTCTTGTGTAAATTTTACCAAGAAAAATGAACTTGTTGCCATTTCAGGCCCTTAGACATTTCTTCTTTCCTTCCTTCCTTAGGTGTTTAAATTTCTCACATAAGTGCAGTAGGCTGTTAGAAAACATTAACCAATACTTACAACTTACAGAAGGATGAACATAAATCATTCTCAAAGTTTCTTTAAAATTATCACATCCCTAGTTAATATTCATGAGGATAATTTCACAAAAGCAGTTACAAAATGAAGGCAGAGGAACATGGCTATATATAGTCATGCCAGTGGAAGAAAAAGGAAATTTCTCTTTTCCTAAAAAGGAGAAAATAGGTTCAATGAAAATGTTTCCTAAATAACAATTTCATAATATTTTAACCAAATCATTCATTACTCAGAAAATAACACTTTGGAGAACCAAAGATAATGGTACACAAAGCTGAGTTCATTTAATTCAGACAGGTGGCTAGTCTAGAGCTCTGTGTTAGCAGCCCAAACCCACCCACAATAGCCCTAAAGACGATTATGCAAATGCCAGCTACTGAGTATTTTCCCAGGAACAGGAGAAGGGTTCCTAGTAGAAGCTGCAATTGTTCAGCAATCATGTGGAAAAACAAGCAGAGTTGTGTTGGGGATTTTTTTCTCTCCCCCTTAATTGCTGGAGGCAGAGTGTTTTCATTAAGGGAACTACTTCAGAATGTATGAAGTATATAAACACACATACACACGTGTGTATCTATTTGATGTACATTTCTCAGAAACCATGAGCAGTTTATCCCACTCTCATCCCCAAGATCCCCAGGCTGAACATTCTCCCTTCTTATCAAAGCCAGAGCTCATCTGTTAGGTACCTGTCCCCTTGCCAAAAAGACAAATAGAAATCTAGAAACCTTTTAACACTTTGCTTCGCACCTTGTTTTACTTTTAAAACGGTCTTCATTTCCTTTCTCATTAGGAACACAATGTAACAGGTGAAACCCATAAGAGAAATACAACACTGACAAGCCAACACTATTGCTTAACTGCATGCTATTAATGTTTTGATGTAAAGTCATCAGCTTCTAAATGGAATACTTTCAAGCAGCCTGCTTCTAACATCTGGTTTTATGATTCTCTCTAGAATTAAATGGAGTGGACTTGGTAGTATATGCCTTTAATCTCAGGGCTGGGAAGGCAGAGATAGGTAGATCTCTGTGAGCTGAAGGCCAGCTTAATCTACAAAGAAAGCTCTAAGCCAACAACCTGAGTGTAATCTCCAGAACTCATATGGTAGAAGGAAGACTTCCATAGTGAGGCCATTTATTGAGAGAAAAGGGAGGGGGGACAAACGAACGAACTAATGTTCTTTCACATTTTCTTACGGTGTGATTTCTGATTATACAACATTCAAAAACAATATACATACATTTATTCCCCACCCTGTCCTACTCAACCTTCAGCTCTCTCTTCTATATTAGATAGGACATCACTTATTTTGACTAAGCTATTAAGATGCAAGTTCTTTTGTTACTGTGATGGAACTCTTATGCTGCAAAATGTTACTAAGTTCTACTAAAGAATATTTAAGAGAGGATTTTATTCAAATCTTATAAGCAGAGAGTATGATATCCATCATAGATATAATCTTAAATATATTTAATTCATATAAAATGTAAATATATTACTTTAAAACAAGACATTATAACTTAAAAGTTGAATAAAGAATACAAACATATGCCTCACTATTCATGGAACAGATTGGTATATCTAAGAGCTCTTTTCAAAATGATTTTGCCAGCTTTAAAATGATTGTTCCTTGTGAGAACAAAGAACTCTAATTGTGTCTCTTATTGTACTACAGTGTGTTTAATGTCATTCATACGTTCATTTGTTAGTCCTAAATTCAAACAAATGTGTGGGTCACAATCACAGTTTAAAAAGAGTGCATACCCTGGTAAGAAAAGTATTTAGTTAAAAAGGGGGGGGGAGGTTTGTACATTCTAACATAGATATACAGTAGAAGAGCAAATATAATACATTCTAATTCCTGTTCAAAAATATTTTTCAAATGGCTAAAAATTTAAAAGACCATAGCACATGTGAGCAAAGATGCAGAGAAACTGCTACTGAAAATGAAAAATGGTAGAACCACTTCAAAAGTCAGTTTAGGTAGATTCTGAAAATACCAGGAATTAAGTTGGTTATAAACCCAAGAAAACTAAAAGCGTATGTCCACTTAAAAACTTGTACATGATGGGCCAATAGGATGGCTCATCAGATAAAGGTACATGCTACCAAGTCTAACAATCTGAGTTTGATCTCCAGAACTCACTTAGTGAAATGCAGAAACTAACTCCTGCAAATTGTCCTCTAACTTCCAGACGTGGGCACAAACAAGTGTAATCAAAACAAAACAGCAATAACAAAAAACCTTTGTAGCTATGGTGGCATATGTCTTTAATCCCAGACACTTACTATAGTAAGAGGCAGAGGCCCCTTACTATAAACTTCTCTAGGCTGTCTGGGCTGTTCTTCCCCCAATTCCCCTTCCTATATAATCCAGCCATTCTGGTTACCAGGCCCTTTACTCTCCTGGCTCTCCCCTCCCCTGCTCCTCATGTGGCCCACTCAGGGTCATGTCCACTCTGGACTCCCCCTCTATTCAGCCGACTATTTTATGTATTGCTGAGTTACTTTAGTACTTTTATGGATCTTTGGAGCAAGAAATGGTACAAAGATGATATAGTCTAATCTTGTTTGCATCTATTACATCTTTTTCAACATAGAAAAGATTTTGACAAGCTATTGCCATCTGGCATAACACCTGCTTTTGTGATTAAAATTTTATGTCAGCCACACCCATTTGCTACATGTTATCTATAGTTGTTTGTTTGCTTGTTTGTTAATGGAGTAGTTGCTACAGAGACCCTTTGATCTGTAAAGCCAAAAATCTTAACTGTCCAGCTCCCTGTAGAAAAGTTACCAACAGCCGAATAGAGGTATGGCAATATCTAACACAATTCATTTAATATTTCAGCAACTATCAAGGCAATTTTAGGGAATTTGAAGGTGCTTATGTTTGTTCTTTCTTTCTGCTGATCTACACCTTGTTTCTAGCCTTCCCAGACCCCAGAATCACTAGTTTATTCAGATCACTCTCCTATGAAACCTAGTTTAAAACTTTTTACATATTTTGACTCCAGTCATTATTCCTCAGATATTGATACATAGGTCAGAGCCAATGTATTCTTGTGGGTGATTGGTTTAAATTCTTCAAATAAAATTCATGCTATTGTTTTCTCTCAAAATACTGTTGTACGGATATACTTTGGATTTTACTTGCTACTTGTAATCTAATCTTAATACATTAAATTTATCCATTGTTACCTAACTCAAATATTTTAAAATAAAATTCTTTTCTGAAAAAGTATGTCATGGTAGGCCATTATAGTCCTTTATGAATTATAAATGCAAAACCTAGAAAATAGAAGGATATCCTGCTATTCTGACAACGACCCCTTACTGTTAAACACCTCTTAAATAATTTCCTATGATTTTTTAAAATTCCTTTGCAATATAATAAATACAAATACTTAAAAATTGTTAACAAGCATAAGCTGTGATTCGTTTTTAAATTTTCAACTTTAGAACAATAGTATTAGAATATTTTGAGCACTTATCGGCGTATCAACAAGTACTTGGGTTCTGCCCTTCATAAACTGTGAACTGTAAGAAGGGAAACATGACGCCTCTCCATGTTGAGTTTCTACCCTAGCTGAAGTCTTCCAAATACTTTCAAAGCAAGCAATGCTTCTGACATCTAATGGTACAGAGGAATTTGCCAATAAAAACAAAACTTTAGAAATCATGGCCTTAAGTATTAAAACCTGTAAGTACAAAGTGCTAGCTTTAAGTCACAAAATACTCAAGAAAGTTATTAAAATAATTATGAAACATGCTTTTCGGTTTTTTGTTTGTTTGTTTACTCATTTAGATGATGGGATGGACCCCAGTGCTTCACACAATCTAAGCACTTTACCACTGAGCTACACCCTTAGCCAAGTATCTTTAATCACTTTTTAAAAATAAATAGTTTTTATTCTTTTACATATGAGTGCTTTGCCTGCATGTCTGTCTGTGTACCATGTATGTGCCTGGTGCCTTGTGGAGGCCAGAAGGTGACGTCAGATCTCCTGGAACTGGAGTTATAGATAGTTGTTAGCCAATATGTGAATGCTGGGAATTGAACCTAGGTCCTCTGGAAGAACAAACAGCAAGGGTTCTTAACCACTGAGCCACCTCTCCAGGCCAAATTACTTAAAAAAACAAAACAAAACAAAACAAAAACTGTTTTATGTGTGCATGCATGTGCAACATGAAGCACATGTGGGAGTCAGAGTTCTCTTCTTCTATGATGTGGATTCCAGGGATAAAATAGGTTATCAGGTGTGGTGACAGTGGGTGCCTTTACTAGCTGAGCCATCTCTTCCATCCCATAACAAAACACCTTTCAATAAAATAAAGTAAAAAAACCCCAGAGAAAAACACAAATCTAAGTAATGAGAAGGTATAGTAGTAGAATTAGCCTTGGCAGACTCGGCTTGAAACTAAACTAAAGCATTCAAAGAGAAAAGAAACGTGTTGGAACACCAAATGGATGAAATAAAAAGGGTGGCTTGGCACAGTGGGGTGAGTCTCTAGTCCCACCTACTTGGGAGGCTGGCAGATGAGAATTCCTTGAGTCCAGGAACCTATGGCCAGCCTGTGCAACACAGTGAGACAGGAATGGGCAAGAAGCATACCTGAACATAAGTGTCTAGATCTCCAAAATTTAGTTTGACACTGACCAAAAGCAAGATGAATTAATGGATGGTAGAAGGATTAATAGATGGCTAAATAATGAATAAAGCAAATACACTAAATGTTAGGATTCAAATGAAGGGTATCAGGGCATCAAGTATAATTGTAATATTCTTCCAACTTTGCTAGATAAAAATATTCAAAAAACAACAAAGTATATTTATACTTTATCTTCTACAATATATCAGTTGAAGAATACAATACAAAATACGTGAATACATAAAAATATCTGAAATGTGCGAATTTAATGTGCTAATTCAGAATATTCAAATGCTCTGAATTATCAACACAAAGATACAAAGAAGTCACCAACTGCAAAGAATAATACAAAATAAAACAAAGCAACACAGTATTCTCAGGGTGGGGTTAGGGGGCTTTGAAAGAAAGACCCAGTTACCTAGAACCCTGAACACAGATTTAAATCCCCAATTTAAAACCTGCTCTACCTAGGTGGGTACATAACTGCAGCTCCAGCACTCAAGGGTCCAAGGTGTGAGAATCCTGAGTTCAAGGCCAGCCTGAGATATAAGGAAAACCTTATGCCAAAAAAATAAAATAGGGGATGGGGGAAGGAATGTGGGAGGGGTGACTGGGAGGGTGGACAGTGAATGGGATGTAAAGTGAATAAATAAAAAATAAATTTAAATTTAAAAAGTAATAAAAATAAAATAAATTTAAACCTACTTTTTAAAAAAGTTCCCAGTCATCCCTGCTACTGTTTACAGGATAGTTCTAATCTCATTTCTCCACGAATGAAGTTTTTATATACACACCCACAGGCACAGCAATGCCCTGGTTCATCTTAAGAGTCTCCAAGCATTTATTGTCACTACTATCCTACTTTTTAAAAGATTTTATTTAATTTTATATATGAGTGCTCTATCTGCATATATGCCTATATGCCAGAAGAGGACATCACATCCCATTACAGACGGTTGTGAGCCACCATGTAGTTGCTGGGAATTGAACTCAGGACCTCTGGAAAAGCAGTCAGTGCTCTTTAACACTAAGCCATCTCTCCAGCCCCCTATTATCCTATCTTATAGACTGATAATGTGAACCGTAAGGTAGTTAAGGTCTGAGGTTACAAAGCCACTAACACAACTGATAATCAAACCATATTCCTCATCAGGCTACATTCTCAACTTGGAAAACTTTTATTCTTCAGAATTCCACTTTTTTTTTTCCTTTTCTTTTTGGTTAAGACAGCGATTCTCTATGTAGCCATGGCTGGCCTTGACCTCAGAGACCCACCTGCCTCTGCCTCCTAATGCTGAGATTAAAGGTGTGTGCCATCACTGCCCATCCTGAATTCCACTTTTAACAGTTAAATTTTCTAATGCATAAAATCTAGAAATATCTAAGATAAGATTTCAAGTAAGGAATTGAGCCAAACAGCCAAGAGGGCCTTTAATGTATATGAATAGGTGCACCATCATGTTCACAGTGATTAACCCTGAGTATCATAGGTATAGGATCTTTCTGCCCTGATCAATACTAGTACAAATTGTTTCTCATGACTTGTCATATTGCTAGCATAAATTTCTGACCAAGCAACTATATTTTGTCTCATACTATAGTCATTTAGATATATATATTTATAGTACTTGATTATAAACCCTTTGAATATAATTTTATCTACTCTTAAATATTAACTTAGAAACCACGTGTTCATATTTATTAAACACTCACTGAATTGTAATGTTTAAGCTGGTAAAAAACCATTTGCTTGAACAAATTACATTTGTTAATACTTCATGAAAAACAAGTGTCTTGAGTCAATGTTTGATTCATCTTTATTAGTTTTATGAAAATTAAGAGCATAATTCTGCTAAATTATATGAAGTACTTTTTAAAATAATGAAAGTAAGTCACTATATAGATAACAGAATTGGATCCAAAAGAAAAAAGAAAAAGTGTACAAACTACTTAAATCAAAGTTTGGGTCAGACAAGATGGCTTACCAGGTAAAAGCATTTGCTGCACAAACCTGACACCTTGAGTTTGAGCCATAAAACCCATGTGCCCAAGTTAGAGTTTCTATTGATGTGACAAAACACTGTGACCAAAAACAATTTGGAGAGGAAAGAGTTTATTTCTACTTATAACTCTCAGGTCACATTCTATTGCTGAGGAAGGGCAGGGCAGGAACTCAAGGCAGAAACTGAAGCAAAAGCCATGGAAGAATGCTGCTTACCGGTTTGTTCCTCAGAATGGCACTACCCACAGTCAGATGGCCCTTCCACAATCATTGGTCCATAGGCCAATCTGGTAGGGTAGTCTCTCAATTGAAGTTTCCAATAACTCTAGCCTTTGTAAAAGTGACAAAAACGAAATAAAACAACCACACAACTAACCAAGCAACCGTAACATTAGACAGCTGACTCCTGTAAATGACTTCCACGTTCACAAACATAGCATACCCATATATACAGACACATACACAATAAATTTTTAAATAATAAATGTAAATTTTATTTAAATGATTAATGTATAAGAATATTGAGTAATTTACACTATAGGAACAATTGTTCTCAATTTTTAGTAAAAAGAGTTAAAATTATTTTAAATTTATTTTATGTATGTGATATGTTTTGCTTGTATATATGTATGTGCATTTCGGGTATGCCTGGTGCCCTCAGAGGTCAGAAGTGGACATCAGATCCTCTGACTAGTATTACAGATGGCTGTAAGGCACCACAGAGGTGCTGGAAATAGAACCAGTGTTTTTAACTGATGAACCGCCAGCCCTCCACAAAGACACATTTTAACACGTTTTTTCAATGAAGACTAACATCAATTTCTACTCTAAATGTTAATAATATCTACAGGAAAAAGCATCTTTTTATTTTTCACACACCCCGTGTTGCAATGTGTCAAGTACTACACTAAATACTAGAAAAGTTCATAAGCAAAATGGAATCTTGCATGCCAGGACTTTACATGTACAGAGTATAGCACAAACACTCACACAGGATGTTTCCTAGGAAGTGTTGTGGTCCTCTCTTTTTTGAGTTATTTTTATTTTATGTACATAGGTGTTTTGTCTGCATGTGTGTATGTGCACCATGAGACAGTCAGAAGAGGGCATCAGATACCTGGGATGGGCTTTACAGATGGTTGTAAGCTGCCATGTGGGTGCTGGGAAACAAATCTAGGTCCTCTTAATCACTGAGACATCTCTATAGCTCCTGGTCCAATCTTTTAAAAAACTAAATTAATAATAATAATAATAATAATAATAATAATAATAATAATATAATAATAAACAGCCAACAAATGGATAGATAGACAGATAGGATGCTAGTCTCTATTGGCAATAACCTTATTTACTGGGGAGGGGGGGCTTTAAAGTTGTAATAATTTAGTGGCTTTGTTTGTTTAATATGCTTGAAGCTATTAATAGATAGGAGTGGGTGTTCTCATCATTCAGAATCTCTAGATAATATTCTAAGTTTCCATGAGAAATTTCTGGTGCTTCCTGGTTTCAGCTATTAAACAATCTCAGGGGAATAAAATGGTACATTTTAGTTTAGATTCCAATCTCTGATTAAAATAAGAAATAAAAACAAACATCAAAATTATATAGAATTTAGGATTTGGAATAAGTAGAAAGATACTTAAGGTTTAACTAGTTTTTACTTACTCAGAATTTACAAAGTTAAACTGTGAGAGGAAGAAGAAAAACGATAAATATGAAAGACTGATTCATTAGAAATTGGCCCCTGTAAGTCTACAAACAGAATGACAGAGAAAAAAGAATGCTGGTTTTTAATCAGACACTAAGGCTCAGACTGTACAAGGGTCCACTTTTCTGAACCTACATCTTCAATTTTAAAGTGAGATAATAGTCTAGACATGATCATGTCAGTGTAATGATTTTAAATACAATAATGAAGAGCTGCCTCTGAGGTTAAGAATACATATTGCTCTTACAGAAGACATGAGTTCAGTTCCCAACACCTATATCAGACAGTTCATAACTGCCTGTAACTTCAGCTCCAGTGAACCCAATTGCAGCTGGGGACACCTATACCCATAATTAAAAATAAAACATTAAAAATAAGTCTTGGGGCTGGAGAGTTTGCTCAGAGGTTATAAACACTCGGTGCTCTTATAAAGGTCCCAGGTTTGATTTTCAGTATAGCTGCCCGCAACCGTCTGTAACTCCAGTTCCAGGGCACCTGATGCCCTCCTCTATCCTCCTTGAGTACCAGGCAAACACGTGATGCACGTACATATGTGCGGGCAAAACACTTGTATACATAAAATAAATCTTGCTGAGTATGGTGCACACACCTTTAATCCCAGCACTCAGGAAGCAGAGACAGGCAGATCTCTGTGAGTTTGAGGCCAACCTAATCTACATAGTTCCAGTGCAGTCAGAGATACTTAGTGAGACTCCATCTCAAAAATAAAATAATATAAATCTTTAAAAAATAAATAAGGGAGGGTCTAGGAGGAGAGAAGAAAGGGGAAGCAGGGCAGTGGTGGCGCACGCCTTTAAGCCCAGCACTTGGGAGGCAGAGGCAGTCAGATTTCTGAGTTCGAGGCCAGCCTGGTCTACAGAGTGAGTTCCAGGACAGCCAGGGCTACACAGAGAAACCCTGTCTCGAAAAAAAAAAAAAGAAAGAAAGAAAAGAAAAAAGGAAGGGGAAAATGAAGTAGGGATGTAAAAAATCTTATATTAAAAAACTATACAAAAAATAAGATTAAACAAAAGTAGATAAAATAGTGGTATACTCATCTACTCCAATAACTTGATCACCACCATTAACTTAGTAGTTAGCATCTTTTCAGTCACATTGTACAGGTAGCTACACTAAGAAGTTCAAACTGATATCTGGATAGGAAAATCATACTGAATTATATATTGGTTCCACAGAGCTGCTAAAAGAAAGCTCCATTAATGGGTGTTTTCAAGACAAGAAAAATGTATGCTTTCCCGGTTCCAGAGTTTAGAAGTCTGAAACTGCAGCCTTCTTTGTGAATGATAGAATCTGTTTGGGCACCTTTATTGGCACATGGGGATAGCCAGATATCCTTGACATTCCTGATTCACAGGCTCATCACTCCAGTCTGTCTCTATTATCTTCACATGCCTTTCTTCACTCTGTGATTCTCTGTGTATAAATGTCCCCACTAAGAACACCAGTCACTGGATTATGGTCAGCCTACTCTAACCCATCTGTAAAGTTACTCTTCCAGATAAGGTCACATTCGCATGCTCTGTTAGATATAGTTTAGGGTCCCACTACCAACCCACTACAAAACCTTACTTGCATCCAAGAATGCATAAAATAATTGAAAATGAAGTTACCCCTAAACTAAAGCATTTTAAAATGACTATATGACTTGAGGTCTTTACTTATCTCACTATACACTTTGACTCCTATTACTGACACTACTGTACAATAAACTGTCTAATTTGTAACTATAGTAAGAAAACATGAAGTGTACATAAAGATACACAGTACATGAAGCCAAATTGCTTCTATGTCTTAATTGGAATTATAAAATAATCAAAATAATTAAGAAAGACACTGTAAGGGAAAAAAGTGTTAGCCAAGCAGAACATGACTTTAGGACAATGCAACTGAGATACATTGTTCCATAGGAATACATAGGCAAAATATAATTAAGAAAACATCTGAAGCACAGCATGGTGGCACATGCTTTTAATCCCAGCGCTAGGGCTCTATGAGTTCAAGGCCAACCTGATCTACAAATTGAATTCCAGGACAACCTGGACTGTTAAGGAGAAATCCTGTCTTGAAAAACAAAAAACAAAACAAAAGAAAACATCTGAACTAGTTGTATAAGAAAGCAGTTAAACTGTATTAGCAGCTAAGCACAGGCCTGCCTTTGTGATCATTCCTGCCCTCACATTAGACAACCATATTGGACATAAGCAAGGTATTCTGAGGAAGAAAGGGTGTTCAATAACTTAGGCTGGGCTCTGGACACAGGACATTTTCATTTACCCATTCACTTTAAAGGGTTCAGTTATACAGCAGCCTTTTAATGGACCTGTTGAGTTCATTTGTGAATTAAATAGCACTTTAATTGAACCCTGACAAGATAGATAAGTGGCTTTAAAAGAGTCCAAAAGAAACATTGACTAAAGTAAATATTAATAATCCAAATAAAAGCAAATAGCAAATCTGTTACTTTGCTACAAACAGCTTATCAGCAGCAATATAAAGTAGACCTAATGACCATCTGATAAAATCTGACAAAAAATAAAACTAAGCATTCATACGTAAAATATTAGAGGATCACAGCAGGAATCCATTAAAAGATAGAGATAATATATTTCATTCATTTTTCTTAAGCTTCATATACAGATTATAATATTTACAATATATTAGTACATAGGAAATATATATAACTTAGACACAAAAAATGTTTCTATCACTTTAAAATCTTTCATTGACAGGATATACAATCAAAATATGGGTATTGGGAGTATACACTCAGCAGCACAATAATAGCCCTGCACGTGCAAGGCTGAGTTTAATTCCCAAAACCATCAAAAGAAAGAGGAGGAGGGGGAAGAGGAGGAGGAAGAGGAGGAAAAAGAAGTTGATAGGGGGAGTCAATCCTTACTCAGATAACCTTACAAAAGACAGGAAGAAATATTTGTTAAAAACAATGAACTCTGAACTCAGAAGGGCAAATACTGTGATTCAACATATGTAAAATATCCAGAAAGGGGAAATATATAGGCAGTAAGTAGATGAGCTATATCAAGGGCAGAGAAAAGAAGCAGTGGGGAATTATCTAACACATACAGATTCTGTTTGAAGTGATATTGATATTGGAAATGATAATGATGGTTGTCAACACTGTGCAACATTCACTGAACAATGCACTTAAAATGGCCCAAATGGGAGATTTTGTCACTTATACATTTCACCATCATTTTAAAATTTAGGTCCTAAGCTCTTCTCTCCCAAGTAACCCTCATCAAATTCACTCGTCAATTCATATTATATGCCTTTTAAACAGTCTGATCCATGAGCTGACTTACAGAGTACCTTGAGGCAGCTAATTATTATATTCCCAAGTTGCATGAATAGATTGTGTGTCCTTTCATCTTACTGAGACATCTCCTCCAAATAAAATGATAAAATTGAGTTTCTGGACTCAAAATCGTAAGTATCAGTACTCTCAGACACTACATAAAGAGATGGATTCCTGCTGGACATGGTGGCAAAGGTCTTTAATCCCAACACCTGGGAGGCAGAGGCAGGCATATCTCAGAGAGAGGGGGGAAGGGAGGGAAGGACAGAGAGAGACAGATTTTAAAACTGGTGTGTCTGTCTGTCTGTCTCTGTGTGTGTATCCTTAACTGTAATTTTTCAAAAATTACTTTTTGTCTCCCAAGATTCTCAAGTTCTTCTATAATCAACAATGAAAGGGGAAAAAAAAACCCCATGACTATGGCAAATTTGTTTCTTCAACATTGTTTGAATGAACCAATTTAGCACTTTAGAATCCAAAGTGCTAATTATAACATGATAGAACAATTTAGTTTTACCCTATTTTATTGCTATTATTAGAAATTAATAATTTTCAAAACCTGAAACTATATTTTTTATTCATTGAATAAACATTCAGTAAGCATTTAACACTGTAATAGAACAGTAAATGATACGATATATACAAGAAGCTATGACTGGGACACATCAGAGAGTTCTCAAATCCAGAGTAGCAGATGATATCTAAGGTAGGATGACACTTGATCTGCATCTTGAATGGCACAATGAAACTACTCAGGGAAATGCAGAATGGTCTTTGCAATACATACACAGAGAGAAAAAGAGAGGGAGGGAGGGAGAAAGGGAAGGAAGGATAAAGAGATAGAGGGAGGGAGGGAGGGAGGGAGAGACAGACAGACAAACAGACTAAACAAATGAACATAACTAAAAAAATAGAGACAGGGTCTCACTATATAGCCATGGCCAGACAGCAAGTCAATACATAGACCAGGCCAGCCTAAAACTCAGAGATCTTCCTACCTACGCCTCCCAAGTGCAAGGATTAGTGTACCACCATACCTTGATACAAATCTTTTAAAAAAAAAAAAAAAAACACATAAAACTAAAAATGTACGAACATAACCTGTAGAATACCTAATAAAAAGGTTTTCCAGCAGAAAAATTGGGGGATGGCTTCAGTAGCCTTCAAGATTTGTATTTTGGGAGCTGGAGACACTGCTCAGTGGTCAAAAGCACTTGTTGCTTTTTCAGAGAGGACTTAGGTTTGGTTCCCTAAACTCAAATGGTAGCCGACAACCATTATTAGCTCCATTTCCAGGGGATCTGATAGCCCTTTCTGGCCTCCATAGGCACCAGGCATACAGCACACAGATCAGGAAAAACATCATACACATAAAATAAAAATAAATAAATCATAGAAAAATATATTTTTAAACAAAATTTATTAGTTACATAATTTTTCCATGATAACAACTGTTCTTGTCTCATTTTCAAGTAGAATGATCACTTATATCTTATTTTTTTAGATTTCCTACCAGACAGAAGTGTAATTTCTACTCAAGTTTCCATAGACCTTCCAATATCCGTCACTAAAGCTCCATAAAATGTAATAAAGTAGTTGGGCATGACTCATACCTATTGTCCCACTCTTGGAGAAACAGGGAGAACAGGCTGGGCTACACAGTGAATTGGGCCAGCCTGAGCTACACTAAGAGGCCCTGTCTCAAAAATAAATGAAAAAAGTAGTTTCCTGGTTGTATTTTTTTTTTAAATTAACTACTGTTAACTGTTAACACTTCAAAAATTCTGGCAATCTAAAAGCAATGGCTCTCTGACCATGATAATGAAAACTCACAGATAACAGAACAGATAGGTTTACCTCTCTCTCAAATAACCCTGACTAACAGAAGAATTCTTAATATATTAACCAGGTATTGTCTCAAACCTTGATTATATTCTCAGAAATCCTATTCTAAAGTCAGTGCTACCTTATTTCCACCAAGATCAAATACCTCTAGAAGTCAAGCTCCTGTTTTGTGTTCCTGCAAGAGTCACCCAGAGATTTTTTTTTTTAATGAATGCAAACGTTACCACTAGTTTAAAGGCAAGCTTCAATAAAAATAATGCCATTTAAGGAAGTGGTTTTAAAAGTGCTTAATTATACCACCTAACTGACACACTATTCATAGTCATTTCTGCTTCTTTCTCACCACTGTAATATTTTCTGGTGACTTGTTTGTCACCAGTAAATTCAGCCGTGATTTCCTAAGAACTCATAATTTAGCTAAGATACCCTTTGTTATTTCAATAATTTTAAAACCAAGAGCATGAAAAGATACCAGAAAAAAATGTTAGTAGGGTTATGGGTGTGGTTGAGTTGGTAGAGTGCTTACCTAACATGCACCAAGCCCTGTGGCTGCAATCCTCACCAAGGCATAAGCCAGGTGTGGTGGTACGAGCCTGCAACCCCAGTACTAAGGTGGCGGGAGGAGGACCAGAAGTCCAAGGTCATCCTTGGCTATACAGTGAGTTGGAAGCCAGCCTCAATCTATCTTAGTTAACTTTATTAGAGAGAAGACTACACAACTGATCTATCTACAGAGATGAGATGAAAGAAATTGAAAGAAACAAGTTTTGATCAATTAGAGCAAGAGGCTCAAACTCAATCCAAATAAATAACAAATGAATGAAAACATACACTAATATATATCTAATAAAAAAGAGAGCCACTAACACCATGCTGACTTTCACAGAGCTCCAGCCCAAGAAGGGAGATCAGTAACGAGGTGCTCATAGCCTGGCTTCTATAAAGTGGATTGCCAGCAAATCCACTGATGATAAAACACACAAAAAAACTGGCTACAAAAAATACTCATAGGAGTGCCCCCTATACTGCAGGGTGAAGAAACCTCATCACTCTAGGCCGAGTACTGGGGCACTCCCTGGATTCAGCTGCTATCAGCAGCTCACTGAACTTGATTCATAAGTTCTCCTTCCAACACCTGGTGTGAGAAATTGCTCAGGACTTCAAAACAGATCTGTGCTTCCAGAGTATAGCTATTAGTGCCTTGGAAGTGAAGCCTACCTAGCTGGACTTTTTGAAGATCCCAACCTATTATGCCAAAAGATATCCAGCTAGCAGGCTGCATATACAGAGAACTTACATGAGAGGAATCATTTCATTCTCAAAAAAAAAAAAAAAAAAAAAAAGTTTTTCCTCTTCTTTCTGTTTTCAGTAGTTCTAAATGTTAGCTATTTTTTCCATGGAATTAAAAGGTACCTAAGTATATGACTGTGAATGGAAAAAACAGGGGACAGAAATCAAGTATTCATAGTTTTTCTGTTCTCATTTGTGTGTGAATTTTTAATACAAAACGAGATGTAAATGCAACATACTAATTCAAGTCCAAATGTTTCAGTGAAGGCATTTCAACAATTCAAACTTATGACAATTATAAATAAACCTATTAGATTTTTCTGGGGGGAAGAAAAGAGCAAGAAATTAAAAGCATAAAAATTAAAATAAACATTGAAACATAGTGGCACACACTGTTAGTCCTAACAGTCGGAGGTTAAGGCAGAAGGAACATGAGTTCCGGGTCAGCCTGGGCTACATATCGAGAGCCTGTATTTAAAACAAACAATAGGAGGGGAGTGAGAGAGGAGGGAACCAGGCTCCCTATCTACAAGAGTTTCAAAACCACAGCTCTGGCCTAAGTTCTTCCTTCTTTCTACTATTTTATGCCGGCCTAACCACTAAATTCATTAATAGGAACAGTTTCTGGAGAAAAAATGAATAGAAGCAGAATAAGCAATTATTTTTACTCATTTCTTTTAAAAATGTGCTACAGAACAGCCATGGAAAGATGAAAGTCTAGCAAATCTATTTGCCCAGAAAGACCAAATTTACTCACATCTACAATTTTCTCTTTTAACACATATTTACAACTTTAAAAATTAAACTATATAAAATTAGACAATCTTACTTAGACAAAAGTTAGCCTGTTCCATCCAATTGTATTTCTAACACCTATGTAAGCCCCCCAAAAAGATAATACAATAAAGGCATTTTTAAAAGCAGCAACATAAATATAAAAGTAACCCCCTTAATTTTGTTCTGATGAGCTTTCTGCCATAGCAGTTACCCTGTCTCCTTATTCACAAAATGAGATGGGAAAAAAAAAAAAAAAAAAAAAAAAAGGCTTCAAATATAGTTTCTCTAATAGCACAGAAAGCTTAACTGCATAAAGCCGAACTGACTACAATTTAAGCCTCTATACAGATGGCATTTGCCAAAAAGAATTCCTACCTAGAGATACATGTAATCCTAATTCTCAGGTACCATGCTCAACTGTTGGTAAATTTATTTCTTAAAAAAAAAAAAGTTTTAGGTGTCCGAGGGTGACGTTACAGGGTGACTGCCAGTATGAGCATGTTTATACTGTTTGTCCTTCAGTAAGGAGCCGCCCTTAAAAGTCCACAGTCTTCTGTTCTTTCTCTCCAACCACAATAACCTTCTGTATCCTTCCTTCACTAGCAACCTTCTGCCAAAGACTACAGGAAGTCCTTTAATACACAGAAGTTGCCTGCAGCAATTTCAGCTCCAGTACTGCAAGTGAATTTACAAACACTTTAGTGACTAGCTATCTTCAAGCCAGACTTGATTTTACCCTAAGATTTAGTGCTACTTGGCCATCTTTTAGGCCTACTTTATTTGCAGAGATCTTTTTGTTATGTTAGTATAAACACACATGCGAGGCATCTGTTATTTCTGGAGAAGTACAAAATGAACTTAACAAACCATGCTTAAAAATAAAACGTTAATACTCCTGTAGGAAACTGAAACTGCCATATAACCCGAAAGAGTTCACCACTCAATTTCTTTCTCTCTCCCCCTCTCCCTCTCTCTCTCTTTCTCTCTCTCTCTCTCTCTAATTCCTAACACTCCTCTAAAGTATTGCATGTGTTTGAAGGAACATCTTTCAAATTGTTGTCAAATAATTTATCTCAAGTTCAAATGGTTTCACACTCACATACAACACAGATAATAGAAAGATTCTCACTCTGTAGCATATGTTCCACTGAAATTCATCACAAGCTTCCAAAGTACTGAAATTACAAGCTTGAGCCATACCTGTCTGCTTCTCTTAATAAACAATTTGCATTTTGTTTGAAAATTTAAGGCAAAAATAAAATGAAGTTTCACAAAAGATTAGTCAAATAGCAGTGAAGCCCAAAGACCCCCACCTATTCTTCCAGGCAGAACTTATAGAATGACCCTTCTGTATGTCTTCTGAATCTAATAAATGCTCAATCTTTTTGGCAACTGATCTTTTGTATAGAGAATGCCAGTATTATTAGTAAAAAATCCTTAAGTGACATTAAAGAATTGCCATTTGACTACAATGCCATGTCAGTGGCTTTGAATAGAAAGAAGTTAGCATAGTTGACTGGTAGACTACATATATCCATAGAAAGAAGTGAACGAACTATACCCACCCCACTCCCCTTGTGAGCATTGTTACACCCATAGTATCTAGAAATGTATTTGGTGTTTTGTCAATATATGAAAAGATTTTTAAATAAACATGTAATTTTAAAATAGTATATCATTAGCTTAAGAATATAGCAAAAACAAAAAATTTGCCTGTCATGTTTTAGGCCTTGAGTTCAATCCCCAGTACCATAAATAAAATGAAACAGAATAATACCAAAAACAATGAAATGGGCCAAGCATGTGTTGTTAATCCCAGCACTTGGGAGGCAGAGGCAGAAGGATCTCTAAACTAGAAGCCAGTCTATTCTACATGCGAGGTCCAGGCCAACCAGAAATATACTGGGAGACTGTCTCAAAAAATAAATAAATAAATAAATAATAAAAGGAATTAAAATTGATATATTGAGGGAAGGGGACAAATACACATGAACATGAAACCCTTTACTTTGTATGTTACATGAAACTTTTTAAATAAGTTTGTAAAGAACAGGTAAGTAATAAAAACACAAATTAGAATTCCTCTTTTTTTTCCTTTTTCTTTCTTTTCTTTCTTTTATCTTTTCTTTTTCTTTCAGTTCAGGAGATCAAAGTCAAAGTCTTACACATACTGGACATATACTCTTGAGCTATGTTAGCAGCCACTGTTTTATGGGGGATATAAGGCAGTCTTGCTTATTTATTCACTGATCTTTTGTGTGTAAGGAGGTAGGTGTGCATGTGTGTGAGCATGAGTGTCTGTCAAGGTCAGAGGACTATCTCAACTGTCAGTCTCTTCTTAGTTGTGGGATGTATGCTAGGATTGCTGCCAGTGTGTGTCTGGCAATGCTCTTATTCAACTCTCATCTCAATGGGGATTACAGATGCATGCTACCACATCTGGCTTGTATGTGGGTTCTGAGGATCCAAATTCAGATCATCACTTTCACACAACAAGAAATTACTCCCCGCACCATCTTTTCAACCCAATCTGCCTATTTAGATGATATACCAACAATAAATAACAGCTGAAACCATGGCGCTCCTAAAATAAACCATTAGGTAGTACAATGACAAAAAGAGGTAGTATCACAGAAAGTTTCACAATAATGGTAAATGCTGAAGGTTTCAACTAATTTTAAAATGTTTATATATAGGTTCTAGAGAGATAGCTCAGTGGTTAAGAGCACTGGATGCTCTTACAGAGGACTCCAGTTCAATTCCTAGAACCCATAACTGTCTATAACTTGAGTTCATAAATGCCTATAACTCAAGTCCTAGGAGATCTGATACCTTCTCAGCTTCCATAGACACAAGGCACACACATAATACACAGAATTACAAGAAAGCAAAACACTAGTATACAAAATAAAAATAATTTAAAAATTTACATATATATATGTAATAGCTAAACATATATGCCTTTTAAAAATATTTAATAGCTTAAACCAAAAATAAATGCTAAAATTAAGACAAATTCTATTTGATTTTTCTCTAAGCTTTGCCAAATATTTCAATGTAATGAAATTTCATATTTCCAGAACAGTAGCAAAATACAGCATAACAAAAAGTAGAGGAGGCAATTTTGGAGAATGTAAGAATGAATCATCATTACTGGAGATTCAACCATAAAAACTGAACCATATCTATGGAATTTTCTAACCTACCACAGCCACCAAACAAATCATAAAAATCTTAAGAAGGCTCAATATCACCTATGCAGCAATATTGTTACATAATCCTAAGTACTACAGTTCAGGTCCCTGGTGCCCATATAAATGTGGGGCCAGCATCATGGTCTACCTGTAATCTTAGCACTCTGAGGTGCAGACACAGGATCCCGAGGCAAGCTGTCTAGCTAGACTAACTCTGCCAGCTCTAGGTCAAGTGAGAAACCTCACCTACGGTTGTCTTTATTATAAGGAGCAATGGAACTTACTTTAATATTTTAAATGGATCAAAAAGGGGGGAGGGGGGAATTAGCTAGAACTACACAATGAGACCTTGTCTCAAAAATAAAATGAAACAAAATTAATTTTGGCAGGGCCTGGTGATGCACAGTTTTAATCCCAGCACTCAAGAGGCAGAGGCAAGCAGATCTCTGTGAGTTTGAAGCAAGCTTGTTCCACACAGAGAGTTTAGGGTAAGCCAGGATGACTTGGTTAGAGCTTGTCTTTTTGTCTTTTTTTAAAAAAGGAATCAGACAGTGGTGGAGGCACACACCTATAACCCAAGAACCTGGGAAGCAGAGGTAGATAGATCTCTGAGTTTCAGGCCAGCCTGGTCTACAGAGCAGCAAAACCATAGAGAAACCTTGTGCCGAACAACCGGGAAAAAAAAAACAAAAAAAACTTTTTTTTTTTTTTTTTAAGGAAATCAAAGGAAGATGGTCAGAAGTAGGCAGGCAGCTGAAGAAGATTCCAAGGCTCTCTTTGACAGGAGATATGATCTTAAGCCAAGAAGAGACACACCTAAGACAGGGATTACAACCTCACACTCACCTGTGCATACTCTCTTTCAATAGCAGCCTTCTTCTGACTGAAAGTCCTAGAAATACAAACAAAAATTAATCATCAAAAGCAGAACTTTAAAACCTCATGTAAATTTATCAACACAGCTTTAAATTCTGCCTAGTAAGATATGGGGGGGGGGGGGGGAGGATGTATTGCTCTTTATGAGCTCAGGAAATCACACCAGCACAGTCTCTGCAGTTTTTCATAGCAGTTACAGTAACAAGTACAAGGCCACTGGAAGCTGTGGTGTAAGAATAAACTTTCTGTACATGCATTATTTCAGATTCTATGACTCATATGATCATATTTTAATACTTATGGCTGGGCACAAAGGTGTACACATACAGTCCCAACTACTCAGGAGCCAGAATTGCCCATAAGTTTAGAATTAGCTTAGGTAATATAGCAAAATCCCTGTCTCAATAATAATAATAATAATAATAATAATAATAATAATAATAATAATAGGAAGAAGAAGAAGAAGAAGAAGAAGAAGAAGAAGAAGAAGAAGAAGAAGAAGAAGAAGAAG
>JADRCH010000315.1:3041594-3122834 GCA_019843965.1 Rhynchomys soricoides | reverse complement strand
AGAAGAAGAAGAAGAAGAAGAAGAAGAAGAAGAAGAAGAAGAAGAAGCAGCAGCAGCAGCAGCAGCAGCAGCAGCAGCAGCAGCAGCAAAGAAGTACCCAAACAAATGAACAATCCAACTAAATGGCCAATAACAATGAAAACAAAGTTCTATGTGATAAACAGCTCCAAGGCTGGGGAGAGAAGTCAATGGTAAAGTACTTAATACTCTGTCTAATGACCTGAGTTCAGATCCCTAGAACCCACATACAAGCTGTGCAATAACACACGTGCATCTATAATCACAGCACTGGGAATCACACCCACACTGGGAAATGAGAGACAGAAACAAGAGAATCACTGGAAGTTTTCAGGCCAGCTAGCCGAGTATACACAGCAGTGAACAAAACAGAGACTGTCTTGAGTAAGCTGGAAAATGCAAACCAAGACCTGAAGTTGTCCTTTGACTTTCACACAAGCACAATAGCACATATGCATCCAGCCAGAGAAAAACAGACAGACACAGATACACACACATACACACCATAAAATGTGTGAATTGATGGATGGATCAATCGATGAATGGGTGGAAAGGCAGACAGACACATACACACACATCCCATACAGACACATCCAAAAGTTAAACAAGTGGGAAGGATTCTAGAAGACAGTATATAAGGAACAGTCAGCAATCTGTCACCAATCTAGACAACAGTAACACTGGCAGAATCTGTCTCATGCAGCTACTTTGAAACTATAGAGTCAATTGAAGTTATGTTACTTACAGGTGGTGGGGAAGAGTGACTCCTAACCAATGCAAAAAGAGAGAAAGAATATTCAAAAAGAAAGCTCTAAATACTAAGAACAATTCTGTAGAAATTAATGGGCAAGAGGGTTCAGTGGATAAAGGCAGTTGCTACCAAGCCTAATGATCTGAGTTTGGTTCCTGGGGATGACACAGTAGGAGAGAACCAACTCCTGTAGTGTGTGTGTGTGTGTGTGTGTCTGTCTGTCTGTCTGTCTGTCTGTCTGTCTCTGTCCCTCTCTTCCCCCCTCCCCACAAAACCCTTTTAAAGAAATTACATGCCATGTAGGGAACATTAATAAAAACAAATATCTAATAATAAAACCTACCAAGGCTAAAACAAGACAGTTCAGAAAGACAGTTCTGTGGGTTAAAAACAATTCTTCCTTATAAACATAAATGAAAAATATTCTCAACACAAAACTAGCAAACCAAGTTCAGCACCACATTACAGCAGTTCAGAGCACCTCTTGTAGAAGACTGGGGTTCCATTCCCATCACACATGTGGTGGCTCACAACCATTAGTAACTCCAATTCCACCGGATCCAACACTCTCTTCTGAACTTGAGCACCAGGCATGTTATGTACTATACATACATACATACATACATACATGCATGCATGCACGCACAAATGCAGGGAAAAAGACTCATACACATAAATAAATATAAAATAAATACATCAAGATCAAGTAGGATTTATTTGCAGAACACCAATTATTTCAGCATATAAAAATAATCATTTTAACTAACAGAAATTAAGGTGGAAAAACACTGCAAACCTAGCAAGCACCTACACACACACACACACACACACACAAAATTTGTTCGACAATTTGACAAAATTCTATATATATTCATGATTAACAATGTTAGATGAAAAAAGAAAAAAACTTATTTATTTTATTTGTATGAGTGTTTCGCCTGCATGTATGTGTGTGTACCCCATTTGTACCTGATACTTGTGGAGGTCAGAAGAGAGCTTTGGAACAACTAGAACTAAAGTTACAGATGGCTGTGGGCTGCTATGTGAGTGTTGAGCATCAAATTTAGGTCCTTTACAAGAGCAACAGTGCTATTAACCACTGAGCTAATTCTCCAGCCCAGGTAAAAAGTCCAGCCATGGAGAAAGCCTGAACAATTAGACAAACTATCTACTAGAACTAGAATATTAACACAGGGAAACAGTGAAATACAAAGTTAAACAAATTCAGTTACATTTCTACATATCATGATTAATGCTTAAAGGAAATTAATACAAAGTCCACTAAGAAAAGTATCAAAAACCATGAAATTCAATTTCCCCCACCAAAAAAAAAAAAAAAAAAAAAAAACTTGAGGGTGAAATGTAAGGCGAGACCTTTATCCTCAGTGATATTGTACATTACTATTAAGCATCTGAGGTCCAGACCTTTATAAAATTCTTTAAATGTAATTATGAGAAAACAAAAATTACATATGAATATATATTTACATAACAAATACACTAAAACAGTAATGGAAACTTTCTTAGGTCATGGAATTACAAGTTTTTGTTTTCTTTTCTCATCCTATAATTTCTGATATTCAGTAAGAATTCTAACTAAATTTGAGGAAAAGTCATTTAAGGCTAGAAAGATGGCTCAGTGGTTAAGAGCACTGACTGATCTTCTAGTGGTCCTGAGTACAATTCCCAGCAACCACATGGTGGTTCACAACCAACTGTAATGGGATCCGATGCTCTCTTCCAATGTATCTGAAGACAGCGACAATATACTCACATACATAAAATAAAAAATATTAAAAAAAAAAAGCATGCATTCAAAAACATGCAAAGACACCTTTTTGTATCTTGTTCTAAAACTGGACTTATGAGTAATTATTACTAATGTTATTATCTCCCTACTGAGTATAAATGCCCAAGCAAAGGAAGTTAACTACAGTGAGCTGACCTACCATGTCAGCTCTAAAAACATCTGGAAAACCTGTCTATAAATTTTCTAAGTATGATTTTTCCAAAAAGCCAGTGGCTCCTTAGATCATCTTCAAACTGCTTCACTTTATTCTGTAATGCTATCTTCTTCACTACAAAAAGTGGGATTTTTCATATTTTACAGAAAAAGCAAATATTTAAATAATTTAGGCTTAACTATTACACATCTTGAAATAAAGATATCTGAACCAGTAATATGGCTCAGCAGTCAAAAGTGACTTGCTGCTAAGCCTGACAACCTGAGTTCAATCCCCAGAACCCAAAGATAGGACAAAATTAATGCTCATAAGCTGTCCTCTGACATCCACACACATCCGCATACATATACACAAAGCTTACATAAACATTTTTAAAGGAAGAAAAAGGTTTATGCGAAGCCTAAGCATAAA
Source organism: Rhynchomys soricoides (assembly GCA_019843965.1). NCBI lineage: Eukaryota > Metazoa > Chordata > Mammalia > Rodentia > Muridae > Rhynchomys > Rhynchomys soricoides. Next base: position 3,119,690 of record JADRCH010000315.1, on the reverse strand, counting down.
GAAACCGAATCTATTATTCTAAGTATACAAGTCAACTAATTTAAATATTTTCAAACTACTTCATCATCCTGTGTTGTGTACCTATTCTTTTCTCTTAGGCCCTGGTAATCACTAATGTAAATTTCTGTCTCCACAAATTTGCCTATTCTATATATTTCATATGAAAGGAGTAAGACACCATGTGACTTTTTGTACCTAGCTTCTTTCAATTAGCTTACTTTTAAAAAAAAAAAAAGTGTGTGTGTGTGGTGCACGTGTGCGTGTGTGTTTACATGTGTACATACACAAGCACAGTACATACAAAGGCCAAAGGACAACCTGGGGTGTCCACCTATTTTGACAAAGGATCTCTCACTCACCTGAAGTTCACCCATTTGACTATGATGGCTGGCCAGCAAGCCCCAGGGATCCTCCTGTCTACTTCCCCAGTGCTGGAATTACACGCACCACTACACCCGCAATTTTACATATGTTCTAGAGATGGAACTCAGGTCCTCACGCTTTTAAATGCTTTACTGAGCTATCCTCCCAACCACATTTAGCTTACATTTAAGATTAATCCAAGTAACATGTTATCAGTACTTCATTTATTTTTAACTGATGAATAATATCCCATCATATTATACTACATTTTGTTTATTCCTTGATCCAGTGATAGACATCTGAGTCATTCCGACATGTTAGCTATTAAAAATGTTGCCATAAACATCCACATACAATATACATGCATACTATTGTATGTATATAATGTGTATTTGTGGTTGCACGCATGCTATATAACATAACAAATGTAAAGATCAGAGAACAACTTCATTATATTGGCTCCCTACTTCCACTTTCACATAAATTCTGATGATTGGACTCAGTTCATCAGGATTTATCCACTGAGTCATCTGTCGGCCTCAAATGTGTATTTTCAATTATCTTGTATATGTACAAGTAGAGCAGCTAGATCATATGATAAATTTGCTTTAACTTTTGAGGAACTATTGGAATGATCTCAATAACAAGTACACTATTGGCCAGGCAGTGGTGGCGCACGCCTTTAATCCCAGCACACGGGAGGCAGAGGCAGGCGGATTTCTGAGTTCCGGGACAGCCTGGTCTACAGAGTGAGTTCCAGGACAGCCAGGGCTACACAGAGAAACCCTGTCTCAAAAAAAAAAAAAAAACAAAAACAAAAACAAAAACCAAAAAACCAAAAACAAGTACACTCTTTTGTACTTTGTATTTTGGCTTTTTTTTTTTTTTTAATTTAAAAGTTAAATACTAAAAACACAAATCTTTCAAAATAAGCCAGGTATGGTAGTACATACTTAGGAAGATCACAAGCAGAAGCTCATCTTGGCCAGGTTAGCAAGACCTTGTTTCAAAATAAAATAAAAAGGGCTAGAGATGTATGTAGTACAGTAGAGAGTGCTTGCCTAGAATGTACAATGCCCTGAGAGCTGACCTCCCTAAATCATAAATGTTCTTTAGGGGTTTTTTTGTTTTGAATGGAGGCTCCCTGGGTAGCCCATGATGGCTTCAAACTCCCCATCTCCCTACCTCAACTTCCTGAGTGTTGGGATTACAAGTATGTGCCACCACACCCAGATACAAATCTTATTTATGAGAGAGAGAAAAGAGAGAGAGAGAGAGAATGAATGTGCATATATGCATGCACACATGCACTTGTCCCCAAAGGCAAGAGGTATTGGATTCCCATGGAGATGGAGTCACAGGAGGCTGTGAGCCACCTGATATGAGTGCTGAGAATTGAATCTAAATCCTCTAAAACAGAGTTTCTCAACCTCCCCTAATGCTGCGACCCTTTAATACAGTTCCTCATGTTTTGGTGACCCCCAACCATAAAATTATCTTTGTTGCTACTTCATAACTGTAATTTTGCTACTGTTATGAATTATAATGTAAACATCTGTGTTTTCAAAGGGTCTTTGTTGACTCCTGTGACCCTCAAAGGAGTCACAACCCACATTGAGAACCACGGTTTTAAAAAAAACAGTCCATGCTCTTAACCTCTGGGCCTTCTCTAGCCTCATACAGATGTTCTTAATGGCATCTAAAATAGATAATCTTACAGATTACGCATGTAGCTCAGAGGTAGAAACTCTACTTAGCATATGAGAAAATACGATCAGGGTAGTGACTACTGACTGGAAATTTCTTTTTAAAAAATTAATTTGTCACAACAGTGTTATCTCTAATCATTAGAAAACCCACAGAATCAAGTAACATACACTCTTAGAGACTGAACTGACAATCAGGAACCTTACATGAGACTGACCTAACTCTGTGTATGTTATGGTTGTCTAGTTTGGTCTTCTGGTAGGACTCCTAACAGCGAGAGCAGGGTCTGTCTCTGACTCTTTTATCTGCTTCTGGGACCCTTTTCTTCCCACTGGGTTGCCTTGTCCAACCTTAATACAAGGAGAGGTGCCTAGTTTTATTGCAATCTGATGTGCCATGTTTGTTGATATTCCTGGGAGGCCTGCCCTTTTCTGAAGGGAAATGGAGGAGGAGTAGATTTGGGGGGTTGGAGGGACAAGGAGTTAAAGAAGAGAAGAGAAAGTGTGGTCGGCATGTAAAATATGAGAGAAAAATACATTTTAAAATGGAAAAATGAAGGCCTAGAATTATAAATCCTTCACAAAAGGTATTCATTTTATCTTATTCAAATTTATCAGAGGTATAACTATAACAGATACGGCCTTACAAAATGCATTTCTTAAATCAGAAGCCTGAAAATAAAAATTACTCCTTAATGCATAAGCTGCAGAATGAATGCTATGAAAAAAAGTATAATGTTGTTCATACTCCGCAGAGCTCTTGATGACCAGGAATCCTGTGAACAAGCAGAGCAAACCTACCTACCTACTTATCTATCCATCCACATATGTGTGCACTTGGATAGAGATACAGGTGTTTGCTTCTTTGTTAGATAAGGTCTTGTCAAGTAGCCCAGACTGACCTCAAACTCCCCCTCGTCCTGCCTCTACCTGCCAAGTGTTGTAAATACATATAGGGACCTGCACCTAGGTCTGAGCAGTCATATTTCCAAAGAAATACTTTTTTCTAAGCAATATATCCCAACAGAAGCTTGAAATACTCAATGAAGCATGCTTTTTGTTGTTCTACTTATAGCTCTCCACAAAAGGCAGAAGAGATAGAACGTGATTCTTAAAGGCCCCAGGCCCACACAGCAGTCAGCCTGGCCTCCTCTGAAGCTTTAAAGGCAAACACGGCTATGGTGGTGCTAGATTTAGGCTTCCTCCAATATAAGGCTTTGTTCACCTCAAAAATCTGTCATTCAGTGTGGCTACCTTCTTCAATGGTCTTAGCTCTCTCTCCTTCTGAATAACACACTGTAGCTTCTCCATGAGAATTTGTTGCTTCCTTGGATGCTTTTTCTTTTACTAGCATAAAGATGGCTTTTTTCTTAAATGTCATGAGCCAACTAGCTGGCTTCAAATTTTCTTCTGCAGTTTTTTTCGCCTCTCCCAGTGTTCATAGACTTGAAGGGAGTAGGGTAGGCTCTAGATAAGGCTTTGGATAATGCAGTGGCTGGTGTGATCCATGCAAACAATGGAAACTTTCTCTAAAGCAAAAAGGCTTTTGTGCTTTCCCTGTCTCCTATCATGTGTGTACCCTGGAATAACAATTTTAAATTTCCATTTTCAACCTTTTCTTTGTAGTCACAACTTGGTTAACTATTTGGCACAAAAGGCCTATCTTTCAAGATACCTTCCCCACTAACATTAATCACTTCTAGCTCAAGGGAAACAAATGCACCTCTGGTTCCCACATAGTTGGGAATAGGAAGGCCCAGAAAATGAAAAGGTAAGGCATCAGCTGATCAGCAGAGCAGTCAGAACACATACAACAGTTATTACATTCTCCATTTGATGTGGTACAGTTCATGGTATCTCAAGACAAATAGTAACATGAGGGGTCACTGACGTCAGAGCAATATACAAACAATAACAGATAAGCCATCAATTATTTCAAGAATTATCAAAATCTGACCTTGAGACACAAAGTAACAAGCCTCTGGAAAAATGGTACCAACTGATTTATTTCAGCAGGTTATCACAAACCTTTCATTAAATATAATTTACTTTTACTTTATTGTATCTTATTTTATTTGGGGGGATGAATTCTCACTACATTGCCAAGACTGGTATTATACTCAGAGGCTCAGACTTTCCCAAAGTAGATGGTTCTATAGACATACTCTACCATACAGAACCTCAAAGTTTCCATTTGTAAAAGAACATACTCTGAAGCACAATAAAATAAGGTGTGCTGGCCTAAAGAATAAGCTACGAACCTAGCTTTGAAAGGAGTCACTGACAGAAGGCCTACAAATGCCACAGACAAGCAGGAACTGTTCGTCTTAGATCTCCTTAATTGTCCCGGCTATATTTTGTTTCTTATCAATAAAATGAAAAGATAAAGAACCGTGTGTAGGTTCATGTCTACAATCCCTCCCTTGAGGGGCTACAAAAGAATCTTAAGTTTAAAGCTCACCTATGCTACATAGAGATTTCCAGGTCTGTCTAGGTTACATAAAAAGCCTAGGTATTAGGGGTGGGGGAGTAGGGCAAATGTACACGATCATGAGAGAGAAAGAGAGTAGAATTCTAAAAATTAAATTAGTTTACGTTTTTAAAGTACTTGGAACAAACAGCACATGGTAAATACTATAAATTTATTTATTAAGTAACCTAGTTTCAACATTTTGACTAACAAAATATAGAAAACGCTAACAAAAATGTGTATTTTACTACTGTATATAGTCTTAAATGACAGAAAAAGAATACTACCCTTCTCAGAAACCACCAAAAGTAATAGAAAATTAAAAAAACAAAAACAAAAACAAAAAACCATAAATGTAAAGCCAGACGTGGTTTCATACTAATCCTAGCTCTCAGCAGTCTGAGACAGAGCACTTCAACAATTTTAAGGCCAACCCAGGATAGATGGTGAGATTTTGTCTTTAAAAAAGAAAGATGTAGGCTGGGCAGTGGTGGCGCACGCCTTTAAGCCCAGCACTTGGGAGGCAGAGGCAGGCGGATTTTCTGAGTTCGAGGCCAGTCTGGTCTACAGAGTGAGTTCCAGGACAGCCAGGGCTATACAGAGAAACCCTGTCTCGAAAAAAAGAAAGAAAGATGTTAGCACGATCTCCAACAAAACCAAAAGATATACAACATAGAAGTAGAAAACGTGTTAAAAGGAAAGACACCTGGATAACAAAGGAAAAGTTAGGACATGTGCTTTAAGTCTCAAAGGAGGGACTACATTTCTTCACAGCAATTCCTAAGGCCAAAAAAAAAAAAAAAAAAAAAAATCCTGGGACTATAGGCTGGCAGAGGAGTTTCCTTTGTGTTTTAAAGAAGCAGAGACTGAACTGAATTAGGAATTTACACAAACAAGCTGTCAGCAAGTGGACTGCTGGTGCAATGCAAATCTGCATTGCAAACGGCCTTGTGAGACAGACAGGCTGAGGAGAAGAGGGTTGTGGGGAGTCCTGGAACTTACTACGAAGTCCAGGTGGGCCTTGAAATCACAATCTTCCTAACTCAGCCTCCCAAGAACTAGGATTACAGATGTGCATGCATGCATGCTGAAATAAATGTTTTTTCAAACTCATACATGCAGCCCTGCTCATAAAAAAAAAAAAAAAAACCTACTATAAAATTGGACAATAGTAACCACTGTGGGCTACCAATATATGATATCCTAAGAAATGCTTTGGGAGAAAAACCACCATATTCAAAACAAACAAACAAACAAAACAAACAAAAAAAGGAGGAAATAGAAAAAAAGGAAAATAAATAGAACATTTTAAATAAAAGGGGAGAGGGGCAGCCCAGAAGAAAAATATGCTCACTGCTTTGCATATCGGCGCACATCTGTAATCCCAACACTGACTACTAGCCTGCTCCTCCCAATCTGCTGAGCCTGCTTTCTTATATCATCCGGGACCACCTGCTTAGAAGTGGCACTGCCAACAGTGAACTGGGCCCTCCCACATAAATCATTAATCAAGAAAGTGCCCCACAGATTTTCTCACAGGTAATCTGATGGAGGTGTTTTCTCAACTGAGAAACCAAGCAGCACGCCAAACAAACCACATACATGAACCCAGTGGTAGAGCAATTGCCTAGTAAATCTAAACCCTTGGGTCCAACTCCCAGCACTAGAAAATTCATCAGTTAATTAGTTAATTAAAACACATGCCTTTATTCCCAGCACTTGGGAGGCACAGGCAGGTAGAGCTCTGAAAGTGCAAGGCCAACATGATCTACATATCAAGTTCAAAGCTAGCCAGGGCTACAGTGAGTCGTTGGCTAAAAAACAAAAGGGTGGGAAGATGAATTTTACTGTACGTACACAAAACCCTCAATAATGTCCCTGCTACTTGAAAACCCCAAAACACTAACTTTTTCTTAATGTGTTGGGAGTGGGGAGATGGTTCAACTTGCCATACAAACATGAGGAGCTGAACTCTGATTCCCAGTACTCATGTAAAAATCCAAGGGCTGGGGAGATGGAAATGGGAGTCACTGGGTCTTGCTAAACAGCCAGTCTAGCTGAATCAGTAAGCTCTAAGTTAAATGAGAGACACTGTCTCAAAAGTAAGAAGACAAGCACTGCAGAGGACAGGCTATCTCACACACACAAACAGACACAAAACACACACACACACACACACACATGCGCGCACAAGCTAGACATTATCATTTCTGAAATCTTAACTAGCTTCATTTTTATGATATCCAATCAGTTTTAATTTAGGTATCATCTCTTACAGAAATCACTAACTGAAACCAAAATAGAATACTGAAATACTCAGTATTTCAGTAGTGAAATTCAAAATAGAAAAATATTATAGTTGCATGTGTTAAACAGAATAAAGCCAGACATGGGCTGCTGCAAGTCTAGACTAATCATTCTCTATACTCCCAAAACACTTGCTCATATTATTACTACAGTATACTGAAAATGCCTGCATTTCTGCCTCCCCATTCCCTTTCTCCTTCACCTCTCTCCCTTGGATGTCAGAGAATTTGCTATGTAGACCAAGCTGACCTCAAACTCAGGGCTGTCTGCTCTGCTTCCTGTATGCTGGGATTAAAAGGTGTACACCACACTTATCTCTCTTACACAGTTTTTATATCTGCGAGCATTAAGCTTTATACTGACACAAAAGGTTTCAATTAAATTAAAATTAATGTACATAAAACATAAACTGTTCCTTTCAAGTAAAGAAAAATGTACTTCATTTTTAAAAAATAAGTGTCAAAGGGCCTGGAGAGATGGCTCAACTGTTAAGAGCATTGACTGTTCTTCTATAGGTCCTGAGTTCAATTCCCAGCAACCACATGGTGGCTCACAACCATCTCTAAGGAGATCTGATGCTCTCCTCTGATGTATCTGAAGAGAGTGACAGTGTATTCACATACATAAAAATAAATAAATCTCTTTAAAAGGCGTGTCAAAATACTAAAAAGGGATTACCAACATCCTTCATATTGTTGACTCATTTTTACTAAAGTATACAAGAGTATCTGTGTGTATGCCATGAAAGTGCAAGCACCCAAAAAAAAGGACAGAAAAGGACATTATTACCTCTGCACCTGGAGTAAGCTACCCAACATGGATACTGAGAAGGAAATTAAGATCCACCGGAAGAGCAGCAGGCACTCTTAACCACTGAGTCATCTTTCTAGCCCCCTTTATGTCATTTTATATTTGTACAAATTTATTTTGGATATTCATTAAATCTAAATCTAATTCTAAAAAGCCACATGACATGCTCTTCTCCTAACTGTTCCCGAAGCTACGCAACTCCTTCTCCAGAAAAGGGTTGTGATAGCCTTTTTGTTTGTTTGGAGTTTTGTTTTTTGAGACAGGGTCTATGTCTTCCTGGCTGTCCTGGAGCTTGCTATGTAGAACACAGTGGCCTTGAATTCATAGAACTCCTGCCTCTGCCACCTGTAGGAGCAAAGGCATGTACCACAATGACTGGCTAGCCTTTTAATTTTTTAACAGCACCCATGTAACCTTCCTTTTTACAATGTCTAAAACAAGATGCCTGAAGTCCTAGTAAACACTACTAGTACAAATTATAAGTGAAAAATACAAAACCAAGAAACAGCAGCTCCCAAGGATCTGACAGTCACACTTTCCAACCACGCACATCTTAAATGCAGGCTGAAATAAAGAAGCTAGTGGCTATCTGTGTAATTCCAGCCCAGCTCACTTGGCTCAATGCTTGGCATTAGCGAGAAACACCATGTACACTTTACACCTGATGCAATTAAATAGCACACAAGGTAATATCACTTTACTCTGCTTCTACTGAACAGAAGAAAAAGACAGGGTGGAGAGGGCAAAAACAGTACAGTCAGTCATAGTGGCACACACTATAATCCCAGTGCTACAGAGGCAGAGGCATGAGAATCAGGAGTGGAAGACCAGTGTTAGCTTCAAAGGAAGTTCAAGGCCAGTCTCAACCCTGTCTCAAAAATAAATAATTAATTTAAAACACAAGAGCTAGAATAATCAGTAGTGAAATTCAAAATAGAAAAATATTACAGTTTCATGTGTTAAACAGAATAAAGCCAAACATGGCTTTATGCCTATATTCCTAGCACTAGCACTTGGGAAGCTGAGGCTGGAGGACTGCTGCAAGTTCAAGGTCAGCCTAACATATATAGAAAGTACTGTTCCAACCAGAGATACATAGTAAAAAGGAATACATGTCTAAGGAAAAGAAAAACAAAAAGAATAAAGAAGCAAACAAAGAAACAGCCTACCTGTAAAAACAATAATAATTTCTTGTCCTAACAGCATGTCAAGTTTTTATTTAATAAAGTAATTCTTTCACATATCACCTGATATTCAGAACTGTCTTAACTGTCCTCAGATTTCTTAAGTTTAGAGTCTGTTTCACAAATGTTACAAGGGGAAAAGCCTTTAGGAGATCTGTATTAGAATCCCACTAGATTTAGAGGCTAGAGGGCTGATGCTTACACAAGCCTTTCATCTATGGATTAGCGTATATTTGTACATTAGCTCATCTTCTTTTACAACTTCAGAAAGTTATTTTTTTATTCTTTCCATAAAGTTCTGGCACAGCACTAAAGATTTAATCTTGAGTGTCCTCATGAGTCAGCGTGTTTACTACAGCTCTTGTAAGCGGAATCCTTTTCCTGCTACTTTTATAAATGGTGGTTTCTGGCATACATAAGCAATGTTCATTTTATTGTAACTAGCAGCCTTGCTCAACTCTTATTAGTTCTTAGATTTTGTATGTATTCTCAGGTGAATCCACATAGACAGTCCTCACTGTGTGTGCTTATTTGTTTGCTTTGAGACAGGGCCTGACTCCATGGCCAGACTGCCTTGGAACACTACAATTACAGTCATGCGCCTCCATGCTTAGATCCTTACTGTTTTTAAATGGTGGGAAATTTAACATCTTTCTTCCTAATCCTGTACTCTTAGTCTTTTTTTTCCTGTCTTCTGATATTGAGGAGTGAATTAGTCAGCATTCTTCAGGAGAAATAAATGAACAAGAGAAAAAGAAGATACACAGGTAGGTGGCAGATAAAGGAAGATATAGGGGTTTGAGAATGTGGTCCATGCAACTGGGATGCTGACAAGTCTGAAATTTGTAGCGCATGCTGGCAGACTAGAAACTCAGGTGGCAATTAGTGCTGCAGTCTTGAAGGAAAATTCCTTCTAGAAACTTTCTGTTTGTTCTTACTAAGGCCTTTCAAATGACTGAATAAGACATACTAACTTCATTGAGGGTGATCTCTTTACTTTAAGTAAACTGACTGTAAATGTCAACTACACCCACAAAATTCCTTCATAGCAACACAGAGATTGATAATTGATTAGGTAACTGAGTAGTTACTATACAGCCTTGCCAAGCCAATACATAATCTGACCACCATAGGGGGTTATATTTGTCTTGTCATGACCTTAATGAAAGGTCTTTTACACATCACCAATACATACTCATGTGTCAACAGGTTTCTGAGAGCCTTCAATACTAGACAGTACCCTCCTCCCCGACTTACAATAATTATTCTCTTCCCATTACTTTTTTTGGCAAGCTGAGCTTTGGGTTGTTTTTTGTTGTTGTTGTTGTTTTTTAATACAGTCTCCCTACATATCACAATTGGCCTGGAAATTTCAACCTTCCTGCCTTAGCCTCCTACATGCTGAAACTGAAGGCATGTGCTACCATACCAGTTCTTATAACTTTCTTTTAACACAAATTCTGTTATGTTGTTTTGTTCTCTAATTTGTTGAGATGAACACTAAAGTCAACAAATTTTTAGTGTTTTTCTCTTTTCTGACAAATTCATTAAGCCAGATAATGGTGCACACTTGTAATCCCAGAACTCAGGAAGCAGAAATAGTAGGGAGACAATGAGTTTGAGGCCAGCATGGGTTACAGTCAATTCAAGGCTGAGGTTATAAAGCAAGAGACCAGACCAGGTATGGTGGTGCACACACACCTTTGATCCCAGCACTGGGGAAGCAGAGGCAGGTGGATCTCTATGAATTCCAGGCAGCCTGGTCTACAAAGTGAGTTCCAGGATAGCTAGAGCTGTTACACAGAGAAACTCTGTCTCAAATCAAAAACCAAAAACCTAAGACAAATTTTAAAAAGCAAGAGATCCTGCCTCAAACAGTAAGAACCTCACCATAAATAGATATGGGGGAGTAGAAGGAAGGGGTGTACACATTAGGATGTGGACTCAGAGTCTCATACATTATAGGTATGTGTTGTATAAGTGAGCTACGCCTAGCCTTAGTCCCCTTGTTACGTACAGTCTTCATGTATTGCACATTTAGTAATTTTCAGTACTAGCTTACTTTAATGCTTTACAGGTGGTTTTGCTTCACTTTAGTTCCCAAACACAAGCAGGATGGTTAGAGGAAAGTCCCAATAGTTAACTGAAAAATTTCAAACACAAAATAAGTTTGCAGTTGACAGCCATATAGCCACTACCTAAGTTCCCCCATAACATTTTATAACATTTGCTTTAACATACATCTGTATCTCTCTAACCATCCATGCATGCATTTTACTTTAGGTGCAAACTGTTTATAACAAATTAGTGCAAACTACACACACTAAAACACTTGCTCCTAAGTCTTTGAGCATGCAGTCCAATGTTTTCTTAGACTATTATGATAAGCTACATACAACTAAGTATACCAATATTGTGTATAAATTATCATACTTGTGACAATCATACAGCTATAGAACCTAAACACCAGTAAAGATATAAGATGGTAACATTCCAGATGCTCCCTCATGGTGCTTCCTAGTCAAGTCCCAGCCTTATTCTCCAAGGAAAACTACAGTACATTCTTCTTTTTGAGGCAAGATTTCACAAATATCCAAAGCTAGCCTCACTCAACAATTCTTCCTCAGCCTGAGTATTAGGATTATAGATATGTACCAATACAAATGGCTCTGATTTATTTTTCATCAAAAACTTAGTTTGGGGTCAGCAAGATAGCCTAGTAGGTAAGAGCATTTGCAGCCATACCTGACAACCGGAGTTGGCATCCCCTAGTTCCACATGATGGAGAGGAAAAACTGACTCCCATGAGTTGTCATCTGACTTCTATATGTATACCATCATGTGTTTGCTCATAAATGCACACACACATATATAAACTAGATAGATAGATAGATAGATAGACAGACAGACAGACAGACAGACAGACAGACGTGGGGGTCTGGACTTTGGTTCAGCAGTTAAAGTGCTTGCTGAGCAACTGTAAGGACCAGAGTTCAGATCTTCAGAAAACCACATAAACAGAAGAGGACACCTGGAAATCTAGACCCAGAAGACAGAGAGAAGGGATTCCTAGAGCATGCTGGCTAACAGGACAAGCCATCAGCCAGCTCTGAGTTTGACTGAGAAACTCTGCCTCAAAGAATAAGGCAGAGCAATCAAGAATGCTTCCCATCATTAACACTGGGCCTCCACATGCATACTCACACATGTGCATGAACATGCATCCTCACACTCATACTTAAATACACATAAACTCATATACATGCAAAAATATGCATATATACCCATGCATACCACAAAGAATGGAAAAATAAATGGGTAAATATAATTTAAATTTTTAATGAATTATGTAAATAATAACCATTAGCTCAGCATGGTGGCACACACTGAAATCCCCACACTTGGGAGTCAGGCTCACGATTGCCACAAATTCAAGGCCAGTTGGATCAAGGAAGGAAGGAAAGACAGACGGAAGGAGGGACAGGAGTTAGTTCACTAGAAAGGAAGAATTACTTCATTAAATACTAACTAGATGACAAAAGTTAAATTTTAGCAATAATTGCTACAAATATTTAAGGTACATTATGTTTAATAGACTTGCAGTAAAACATTTATCTATATTACTATTTTACAATTTAATTTAATTTAATTACAATTTTAATTTGGATAGTAGGTAACATTCACACAGCTCAAAATTCAATACATACAGAAAAGGATATATAGCAAGAGTCTCAGCCGACTGCCCTCATCTAGCCACCAGAGAGGAAAAACAAATACCAATAAAATATAATCCAGAGAACACACATATAGCAATTGGCTCCTTGGGACCACAGATACAGTAGTACTTTTTCAAAATACCAAATATGGCATTTCATTTTGATTTCCTTATTTCAAAACTCACAAAACAATATACATTTGGGTGATGAGATTCATACATGAACACCAAAAAGGAGATCAAATGGACACTAAAATAAAGCATGCCCAAACAATATACTGAAGCAAAATAAAACATCAGTGCATAAGTTAGTCCTGCCCTACCTATGACAGTCTACAGCCGTAGAACAATACATTAGCAACATTAGCTGAAAACACGCAGCTGTTGATACATCAAGTCATCCTGAAGATTGACAACTGCAGGACTCTAATGGGTATTTCAAGGATTTACAAAGGAAAACACCAGCTTGCTATCATAGGCCTCCTCAGGTAAGATACTCCCTCACAATTCATCCTTCAAGACTGAACTGCCAATCCTCTGTTAATGAAGGGGAAAGGATCCAGACAGGGATCTGTCTAGTTATTTGTCTTTCCTGACTTTCTGTCCAGCCACTTCACTAACCTCTCACCTAAGAAGTAAAAGGAAGTGAGAAAAACAAACTTGCCTAAAGGGCTCTTAGATCAACACTTCTGTAAACCATCAAAGGTCCAGAAGTGACAAAAATTTTAACCACCCCTATATTCCTAAAAGGAAATTCCTAAGATCCCGCTGGCTTGCTGGCTTACTGGCCACTATATAAGGCAAATATAAAACCCTCCTCCTAACTTAAGATACCAAATTCAAAAAGAGATAAAGATACAAATAGTTTCTGTGAATCATGCCTGTTTGAGGCAACCAGAATTCCAGCAACGTCCCTGGTATTCTAACCCCAATACATTAATACTTTCACAGGAATCAGTAACTGTAAATTGCAAATGGACCCCTGTAGCCCATTTAGCCCAGCAGCAATCAGGGCAAACGGTTCTGTAATGAAACCACTGTCACTGTATTCATTACTCATTTCTTGGTGAAGACCTAATCTAAGAGGATCACATTCTCAGTCACCGGTGCAACAGGTCACGAATGGGCAATTGAAACAAATTTAGCCGATGAGATATCATGCAAATAATAGAGTATTTTAGTTAAAACTGTTTTCCTGAGTGGAAGGAAAAAAGAACGACCTGGGATGGGGAGGAGGATGGGGGAGACAACAAATGCATCAACTGCATAGGAAGAAACTGTCTTTCCCTCCTCTGCATCATATCACCTTATGAAATTATGACAGAAGAGCTGGGTGTTGTGGGACACACCTTTAACCCAAGCACCAAGGAGGCAGAGGCAGAGGCAGGCAGGTCTCTGAGTTAGAGGCCAACCTGGTCTACAGAGCTAGTTTTAGGATGGCCAGGGCTACACAGAGTAAACTGTCATGAAAAAAAAAAAAAGAAAGAAAGAAAGAAAGAAAGAAACGGAGGGAAGAAGAGAGAGAGGGAAGGAGGGAGGGAGGAAAAATATGACAGGAAAACTATCCAGCAGTGATGAAAGAATCACTACTTACACAGAGAAAGTACCCAGAGCCACTGATCCTAGTTAAAGAGGTTTTAATACCACTGGAACAGCTTATCTTTGGGTTCATTGCAATTCTCAATCCACAAGCTAAATCTTTAGGGGATAGTCACAGACCATAATTTCTCAATTGATGTTCTCAATTGCTTACCCAAACTACAATTCATGTGGACTTTTAAAGCATATATATATGCTTTATAGACTGAGCAGTAGGGCTGGTAGTACAACGGTAAGCATCTACTCAGTGCTTGGTGCAGTCTATCACTCTACCACACCAACACAGATCTTCATTCTCACTTGGGTATAGCTAAAGGATCAGGTCAGGGAAGAGTGCCCCCAAAATTATCCAACACATATCTATGCTTAATTCTAGTGGTGAAAAATTTTACTATCCTTTAGTTTAATTCCCTTTGGCTTGGAAGAGAATCCTCCATTCAAGTCTAAATTATTAAGCTACAATGATGACCCTATCTAAACTCCAAAAAAAACCAAAACAAAACCCAAATCTTTAAATTTGGGTTTTTAAATTTAAAAAAAAAAAATTAAATTTAGCTAGACACAGCCTTTAAGCTATTCTAATATATCCCTTTCTCTCTCTCTCACACACACACACACACACACTCACACACACACACTCACTCACACACACTCATTCTGTAAGTTCTGTTCCTTTAGAGGACCCTTTGCTTGACATTTTATTTGCCATTAAGATAAAATATTGCTGGTTAAACTGATGTAACACTTGATCATCCTGATCACTTGAAGTTTGTACTTATACTAAGAAAGCTCTTTTAAACTTACATAGTCGTGTTTTTATGATGTAATAAATTTTATCTTGTACATAATAAAAGAAATTGATAAACTTCTCACATTCTGAGTTGAACTCTTCTGAATCACTTTCTTTATTAAATATATTCTTTGACAGTTTTACACACACACACATACACACTATATTCTGAGTGGGTCACTTTTTAATTGCATATATGTATGTGTTACCATGGGGGCAGGCACTGCATGTACATGAGCACACATACATGTGAAGGCTAGAGGACAGCTTCAGATGTCATTCTTCTGTAGCTATTCACTTTATCTTTTGGGACAGGGTCTTTCACTGGCCTGGGGCCTTGCCAATTTGGCTAGGCTGCCTGACCAGGAAGCCTCAGAGACTTACCTATGTCTGACTGCCCAGTGCTAAGATTACAAGCACATACCACCTCACCAGCTTTTTGGATTCTGGAGACTAAACTCTCAGAGATCCTCTTGCCTCAGCCTCCTGAGTGCTGAGATTAAAGACATAAGCCACTATACCCAGATCTGAATCACTTTCTTATATATTAAAGATCTCAAGTTTTCCCACATCATCTATTATGGGCCATCAAAAGCCCACTGGATCCAACATTTCTATTCCAAGCATGAGCTGAGATTTCCATTCAAACCAATAGATACACTGTTCTGCCATTATGTGCACCAACAATGACACCTACAGCACAGCCAACCATATCACAACAAGGATACATCTTAAGAAGATCTAACAAAAAGTATTTCTTATAGTTGATGAAATACAACTTCTTTAGTCTCCTTAAGACTTTCTTCCCAGTCTTCAATTTCAACTGCAAAAGAAGCTACCAAAACTGAATATCTGCGTGGTGTTTCATATCTCATTCAATTTACAGCAAAAAAAAAAAGTAAATAAACACTGATCTTTCCTTACATATATAAATAAAGCACAGGCTGGGAAAAGCTTTGTAACTTGTCCAAGTCTGTTCTACCTTCAATGTGCTTATTCTTTGGGTTACTTCAGCCATTAACAAAATGTAACATCCACGAAAATAACCTCACTGGGGTTTATAGCCCTATAGTAGTGTACTTGCCTAGCATATTCAATCTCCAGGAGAAAACAAAACAGCTCAGTAGATGAAAAAAGTAATAAAGAAACTGGGTTAATGATGCAAAACTGACAAAAGCAGTACTTCAACAGAGAGGACACATGATGAGTTTCTTACATTAAAGCTTGAGAAACGCAGATTTTAAAAAGGCGATGCAGAGCTGGACTACACAGAGAAACCTTGTATTTAAAAACAAACACACAAACAAACAGGCAATGCAGGGCTGGAAATGTGACTTGATGGTTAAGAGCACTTGTTACTCTTTCAGAGGACTTACATTCAATCCCAATACCCACATAATGGCTAGCAACTATGTAACTTAGTTCCAGAGAAGCTAAAGCCCTCTTCCGATCTTCACAGGCACCAAGCATAAATGTGTTACAGAGACATACATGTCAAGAAAATACTCATACATACAGTAATGATAAAATAAACTTAAAACATAAAAGATTTAAAAAGTAAAGTAAGTGTAAACAGCTGGGCAGTGGTAATGCACACCTTTAATCTCAGAACTCAGGAGACAGAAGCAGAAGGATCTCTATGAGTTTAATGTTAGTCTGGTCTACAGCCTAAGACTAAGTTCCAGGACAGCCAGGGCTACACAGAGAAACCCTGTGTTTAAAAAAAAATAAAATAAAAAATAAAAAAAGGAAAAAAGAACATTTAATTAATCAATTAATTAACTAATTGAGAAACAAGTTTGATTCCAAAATTCTTTTCCATATAAGATGACCACTTAAGAACATTTATTTAAAAAAATAAATAGTTTTTATTTTGGGTCCCTGTATACTCTAACATCATATGGATAAACCATTCTTTTTAAAAAAAGGAAAAAAAGAACATAGTCTCTAGTATTTAGAAATTTGCTTGGTCTGAGGCCTTGGGAGCAAGAAGGAAAATAAATAAATAACAATAAACTTTTAAAAAGTAAAATAGGCACCAGGCAGCGGTACAAGTCTTTAATCCCAGCACTTGGTAGGCAGAGGTAGGCAAATCTCTGTGGCTCTGAGTTCGAGGCTAGCCTGGTCTACAAAGCCAGGGCTGTCACACAGAGAAGTCCTGTCTCAAAAACAAACAAATAAATAAACAAAAAATAAATAAATAAATAAAGCAGGCTATGAATGGTGGCAAATGTCTGTAATATCAGCATCCAAGAGGTAAAAGTGGGAGATGACTTCAGTTCCAGCCTAGGATCCATACATACCAAGTACCAAGCCAGCCAGGACTGTGTAGGGAGACCCTGTCTTAAAACAACAAAAAGTCAAGTATGCTTGTTTCCTGTTGACAGTAAATTTCAGCAGAAAATGCATCAGTATAAAAATCTCCCCAAAGAATGGAATGTTCTTGATTAACAACCAATGAGTTCTCTTTCCATCTCTTAATTCACTCCCAACGCATGAGTTTCCAAATCCACCCTCTGAAAGAAACGCGCAGAAGAGGGAGGGCAACAGAGCAAGATGTCTCATAAACTGCCCTCCTCCCCTCAAATTCCAGAAGATAAGAAGGGAGTAGGGGGGGAATCAGCTACGTGTAGCATAAAATCCTCCTGTTTATATCTAATTATATCTGAGGTTTGCCCTTTAGCTTCTTTTAGAATAATAAAATCTTAATCTGTATAAATGGGGCATGGTGTGCAGGCCTATTAGCACTCTCAAGGCAGAGGGCAGGAGGAGCAGATCAAGGTCATTTTCTGCACACAGGGAGTCCCTAGGCCGATCCATCCGACTTGGGAGAGTTGGCCTTTCCTTCCAAACATAAAGTGGAATTCAAATCATTAGGCTCAACGAGAAGCACCTTTACCCACTGAGCTACTTCAAAGGCTTTCAAAAAATAAAAGTATTACTATTCATTCACTTCTTTATATTAAAAAGAAAGAGCCAGACATGATAACACACAGAATCCCAGCAATTGGGAGGAAAATCAGGAGGATTGCCATGAGTTCAAGACCAGCCTGGGCTATAGTGTAAGATCCTATTTCAAAAACAATTTAAATTTTTTCCAGTTTGGAGTTTTATAATATCTGAATAAACTGAAATGTTCCAAAATCCAAAAACTGTTAAGCAGACAAGTCCTTTACTATTCAAGCTGCATTGGAGGGAAAGAGGGAAGAAAGGAACCAGAAACTTAAATTGGTGTTTTAGCAAGAAATACTGTATTCTACTACTAGAAAGTAAAGTAATTACTTCTTTCAATGTACCAAAAGTCGCCTGCTACTAATGCAAAGCAACTTCTGTAAATCTTCCTCCCCCCCCCCCCCCCCCCCCGGACAGGGTTTCTTTGTGTAGCCCTGGCTCTCCTGGAACTCACTCTGTAGACCAGGCTGGCCTCGAACTCAGAAATCCACCTGTCTCTGCCTCCCAAGTGCTAGGATTAAAGGCATGAGTCACCATGGCCCCACTGCAAAACTACTTCTGTATTAGCTTAGGCAGACACACTGAAAAATAAGGTTATCATGACAGCTTTAAGTCAGGATTAAAAGAATACATAACAGTGTTCTAAAGATACATAACAGTAAAGATACATCTACTCATGTATTGACCACAGCACAATACATCTAACATGACATATTAAAACCTCATATACAATCTTACACTTTCTAAAAGTTTAAAGTGAAAAGTCCCATGCTTTTAAATAGATTCTCATAATTCTGAATTTATAGAAGTTTGGATTTTATATGTATTGTTTGTTTTAAAAATGATGCTTTGTAAATTGATATTTATGATCTTTCTTTGTAACTATGGCTTGGTTACTCATACAACTTTCTGCCAACAAATCAAAAATAAGGGTGCAATAATAAGAATACAGATCTCTTTATCATGTGTGCCTCAAAGATGCAAAATAAAGCAAGCAGAAAAACCTGCTCAGTTGCCACTTAAATACCTTCAAATGCTTTGAATGGATATTCATAGAAAGCCTTTTGTTACTGTCACTAAATTTAAATATATATATGCTAATTTTGCTACAATGAAGTCCCAAAAGACAGTTTTTTAAAATAAATAGAGCTGTGACAGATTTTTAAGACTAACATTGCTTGAATGGAGAGAGATGTGTTAGACCTAGGTTTTGTTTTAATAAATATTTATTTTATTTTGTGTGTTTGAATGTTTTGTTAAAATGTTCAGACTGTGTGCCACATTCTTGCTATGCCTGGAGAGGCCTTAAAGAGGACATCAGATACTCTAGAACAGGAGTTACAAATGGTTAGGAGCCCCCATGTGAGTACAGGGAATAGAACCTGGGTCTTCTATGAGAGTAGCCTGTGCTCTTAACCACTAAGCCATTTCTCCTAGTTAAAGGACCTTGTATAACATAATTCTACCCAAGACAAATTTTTGTTTTGTTTCATTTTGGTTTTTGAGACAGAATCTCACTATGTAGCCCTGGCTAGACAGCCTGGAGCTCCCTAGTAGACCACAGACCAGGCTGGTGTGAAACTCATAAAGATCTGCCTGCCTCAGACTCCTGAGTGCTGGGTTTAAAGGCATATGCCACCATGCCCAGCTCACAAGACAGACCTTGACTTCTATCGTTTCTAAACCCATAAACAGCTACTTGTTTATGCTAAGTAAACTTAGAAGCCAATCTACCAATCTACTTTCACCTGTATGTGCCTCAGCAGGCATGTGGAAGTCAGAGCAAAACTTGTAGGAGTCAGTTCTTCCCACCACATGGGTCCTAACTCAGCCCCAAACTCAGGCTGTTAAGCTTAGCAGCAAGTGGGTCCACCTGCTAAGCCAATGGACAACCTATAGTGAAGTGGGATTTTCTTTTTTACTGTGTCAAACCAAAGGCATCTTTGAACCAGGACAGACACTAGACAGAGAGGCCTAAAAGCATGTTTTAACAGGTAGTAGTATATGCTACTTAGAATTATATGGGAGTGAAAAAGACTGCACTGATTTCTTTAAAATATTCTGCTAATGTCTGACACACTACTCTGCAACATATTTTTACTTATTTGGTTGGTTTGGGTTTTGGTTTTTTAGAGACAGGGTCTCATTCAGTAGCTTGATCTGGTCTGACCCTCACTATGAGCCTCGGGTAGCCTCAAACTCATGGCAATTCTCCTGCATCAGCCTCCCAAGTACTGGGACTACAGGCATAAACCACCATGCCCAGATACATCTTAAATATAATTTATGTCAAATAGCATAGTGGGGCTGTAAAAGATGAGGATCAGAGTTCAGATCTCCAGCACACATGTAGAAGCAGGATGCGGTAGTGCTTGCCTAAAAAATGACAGACAAGAGGATCCCTGGGAGTTGTTGGCCAGCCTGTCTAGCAAAAACCAATGGGCTCCAAGTTCAGTGAGGGACTCTAAATCAAGCAATAAGATGGAGAGGGGCTAAGGAGATGATTTTGTGGATAAAGTGCTTGCCAGGCATAAGGACTAGAATTCAGGTTCCCCAGCACCCACATAAAAAAGCCAAGCAGATATGGCAGTTTGTCTGTAATTCCAGAGACAGAAGGATCCCTGTGGCAAGCTGATTAGTTAGCTACCCTAACTGGTGATCTTGAGGTTCAGCAAGAGAACCTACCTTTCAGTAAATAAAATGGGAATGACACCTGACAACCACCTCTGGACTTCAATACATACACATGAAAAAATGATGTAAATGATGAAAAAATACCCAACATCAACCTCTCACATGCACAGGCAAACACATGCATGTGCACACATATATGCATATTGTGGTGATTTGAATAAGAATGGCCCTTAGGTTCACATATCTGAATGCCTGGTCATCAGGGAATGGCACTACTTAGGAGAGATTAGTAGGTCTGGCCTTGTTAGAGTAAGTGTGTCACTGGGGGTGGACTTTGAGGTTTCAAAAGACCAAACCAGGCTCATTGTCTCTGTCAGTGTCTCAGTGTCTTTACCTGCTGCCTATGGATCCAGACGTAGAACAGAGAGAGTTACTCTCCAAAACCATGTCTGCCTGTATCCCATCATATTCCCCACCATGATGCCAATGGACTAAACCTCTGAAACTATGCAAGCCCTAGTTAAATGCTTTCCTTAATAAGAGTTTTCATGGTTATGGTGTCTCTTCACCACAATAGAACACTGACACACACACATATATGTATACATATAGGTATAAGCAGGACACAGTTGTATGTGTCTGCAATCCCAGAAGCAGAAGTGGTCTATATAACAGGTTCTAGGCTAGCTAGAACTATATTGTCTCAAAATGAATGAATAAATAAATAACATAAATTGTGTACATACAACTAAAGACTTAGCTTCTAACTTAAAAGTATTCACATGCATGAAGTAACCAAAAACATGCAAAATCAAAATTCTTTGTGAGCTCAAAGAATAATTAACTTGCAGCAGTAATGGTAACCAGAACTGGCAGGTTAAAAAAAAAAAAAGTAGAGGAGATGGCTACGGTGGCTGGAACTCACCTGTTACCTCAGTCCTAGGAAGCAGAGACAGGTGAATTGGTCAAAAATTCAAGGTCAAACTGGTCTACAGAGAAAGTCCAAGGCCAGCTCAGGTTCCATAGCAAAAACCAGAATGAAATGCTAAAGAGGAGGAAGAGGAGGAGGAAGAGGAGGAAGAAGAGGAAGAAGAGGAGGACCACAACTATAGAGCAATAGATGCAGTATTGAATGGCAATATTTAAGCCAAGAAGTCGGTAGCCATTATACTACTATCTAGAAGGCCACAGAAAGAGGAACTAATAACCATATGGAAGGCAGACTACTAAAGAGAGATTGGAGAAAGGAAATCACGAAGACAACTACTGTGATCATTAGGATATTGCTGTAATAATGCAAAGCAGAATGGATGAACCAGGAAGTGTGTACTGTCATCGGATCTGCATAACCTTTATGAATGAAAGCCACTATTGCCCCAATTTATAAATGTCAAAACTGAAGATTAGAAAAATTAAGTCAGTTTTCAAAAGTCGGCATGGCTGATATGTAAAAGAGTTTGGACAGAAATCCAAGACTGAATGACTCCAATGTCCAGACTCTTGGCCTTAAGCTCTTCTACTATAGTTCAAACAATAGGAGAAAAGACTGTAATCAAGAAATCCTGAGAACACGCCATCAATGGGACCTCGTGACCATAAGCCCCAGGCAAGATCTCTACTTACCCACTAACTTTTCCTTCCTGAAATCCTTCTGAAAATTATTACTTCCTTCATCTAGAAAGTCTCCTAAAACATCTAGGTAGGCTTAAAAGGTGTCCAAAGCCGAATTTTTAACCATATCAAGTTTTAGTATCTTGCAGAGGAATTTTTTTTTTTTAATCTAAAAACTTGCTGGTGGCAGCTGTGAATGGATCCCAGTGCTATAGCAAACACTTAGTATATACAAGACCTTGGGACTCAATGCCCCACTTTAAGTGCCACTTAAAACAAATACCTCTGCCCTCACCATGAGGCCATAGGAAGAAAACATAGCAAAAAGACATAGAAAAAGAAACAAGAAGCTGGAAATATGGTTCAGTGATTAAGTACAATTCCTGATCTTCTAGAAGACTCAAGCTGATTTCTCAGCACACATACCCAGAGTCTTACAACTGCCTGCAACTCTAGCTTGAGAAAACTCAACCCCCTCTTCTGGTCTGCATATGTATCTACACATGCCTGGCATACATACACAAAGATACACACACATATATGTAAAATCTAAAAAAGTAGTTTAAAAGAAAAACAAATAGAGCACTTTCTAGCCAAAAAAGCAATCTTTGTATATTCAAAATAAATAAAAACATATTTATATGCCTTAGAAATCCTACAAAGACAGTTGTATAGAAGAAATGGTCAATACAAAAGGGTCTAAAGTAAGCTGTGGGGGGGGGTACTCTTTAAAATGCTTAGTTATCCAAAACATACATAATTTTATCCTAACACTGTATGATAATGTTTTTCATAAAACATGACACTGGAACACTCTGGGAAAAATAGCCAACTGGTGGTTTACAGATTTAATTCCAATTTGATAACTATTATAAAAGTAAGAATTGGATAGACCTGCTTTATTTGAACATGCAAATCATCTTTTACCCTTTACAAAAATATTTGTTGAACTGTCAGTTTATACTACAGGATTGTTAAGTGGCAGGCCAAGCATGGTGGTGCACACCTTCAGTCCCAGTACTTGGAGGCAGAAGGAAGAGAATCTCTGTGAGTTCCAGGCCAGTCAGAACTACAATAGAGAAACCCTGTCCCATTAAAAAAAGAAAAACAAAAAAGAAAGGGAGGAAGGAAGGGAGGGAGAGGCACTTCCTTTAAGAAAATAATCCCAACTGAGCAGTGGCTGCTCACATCTTTAGTCCCAGTGAGCTTGTGAAGCAGAGGAAGGTAGATCTGAGTTGAAGGCCAGCCTGGTCTACAGATTGTGTTCCAGGACAATCAAGGCTACACAGAGAAACCCTGTCTCAAAAAAACAAAATATAGAAAGAAAGTAATTCCTTCTTTCTGCTCTTTTTTCAGTATTATCTTTTTTTTTTTTTGAAACAGGGTTTCCTTGTGTAGCCCAGGCTGTCCCAGAACAAGCTCCTCCTATCTCAGTCTCCAGAGTACTGAGATTACTGGGATTCCAGATACATGCCAGTCCATCTTGCTATTCTCAGTTATAACCTTCATTTTCAGTGTTAGTTCGATGTCTTATCTTGTAAATTCAGAGCTTCCCTTGTTAGGAATACAGGTAGCTTTAATAAAACATGACAGATCATTCTCACTAAATTGCACATTCACACACAAATACTTGCCATGTTTTAACAAATAGTGCTGCTAGCATAGCTTCATCTGGGGTGACTGGCTCCTCCCAGATATTAACCCTTAACCACAAGTGTCAGCTTAAAAATGTTAAAATTGTTAAAGCCAATAAATAATTTACAACTCAGTGAGAAGAGGTAAGAATTTCCAGTTGAGTGATTACAAACTTACTGATAGACTCCTAAGACCCTTATTTTTCTACAGTGTGTGTATATCAAACTTAAACTGTGTTAGTTCCAGTTCTAACTTCCAGCTGAGTCAAAATTCTACAGCCTGAAAGCAGGAAACCCAAAAGGAAATTCCATCATCAGATCCTAGGGCTTGGCAACTGAAAGGTTCTAGGCAGCAGATACAGACGTTCTCCAACTCTTTACTGTAATCTTACCTCATATCTTCAAGTAAATCACATTCTGCCTGATGTTTGGCTTGAAGTTTTGTCATCTGCTCACCTTGAATGTTCCTCAGTTCTTGTGTAACTTTCACCTAAAACACAGCATGTATTTACTACAATTTGAAGAAGAAAAAATTACTTAAAGAAGACAATATTTTTTAGAACGTATACTTCTAGTTTTTCTGTCCTTAAAGACCAAAAAGTTCATATTTGCCATCCAATTTTATTACTTAGCTAAGTTTAATGAAAAAAAAATTTAGCCAAAAAACGTAAAACAGGGGCTGATAAAAATTCACAAATACAAAAAAAAAAAAGCAGTTTAAAAGGGTGCAAAATGTGATTCTGCTTTCTCTTTCTTCCCAAAGATACAGACATTAACCACCAGGAGCAGGAAGCACAGATGAAAGAGTGTACCTAATACCTAGCGACTGAAATTTACACTCATGAAATAATATGCATAAATAAACTACATAAAATATTCCATAATGGTTGCAAGAAAGCACACAGTCTCAGAATGATGCCCTCAACTCTGACAGCGCATTAAATCACAATCTCTTTCTCACAAAGGAGAACGCAAAAGTGACCTTCCAGCATATGCAGGGCTTTTAAACTAACCCAGCAAGCCAGGTCGGGTGGCAGCACACTTCAAACCGAGAGAACCGCCAAAGCCAGCTGGCTGGAACCATCCTGGCCAGGCCGGACCCTGGGATTGAAATTGGTTTGTGATGGTAGTGGAATCCTGACCACCAGAGCAAAGCTGCATGGAGAAGTGGGGTACACGTGCAGGGGAAAGGGGGAGGATCAGTAACTGGAAAAAAATCAGATTAAGAAGGGAAAAGAAAAGGAAACATAGATGATGAGTTACTCGTAAGGCAAATGTTTGCCCACAAGGGAAGGATGTAACTGTCTCTACCCACTGCTCAGAGTAGATAACCTAGTATCCATCTGAGAGATTTAAAAAGACAAGGACATAGCCTTAGCAGTGAGGAAGGTGTAGAACGGAGCAGCCGGGAAGCTGCTGGGAAGCCCCAGAGCACCGTCACTGCCACCCAGGCCATCCAAACCCCAAGCGTAGTAGTGTTCAAGCTATGCATCGCCAGGTTCTGGCTTTCGGACTGGAAGCTCTGCCATTTCCCTGGCCCCCCAGCCCGAGGCGGGGCAAAAGGGACTGGGGGGAGGTGTAGTAGGACCCGTCAATCCTTAATTTGCTTTCCCTTGGGGTGGGAGGGCGGAGACCGTTCCAACTTCTTTTCCGCAGCCCCGTGGGGAAAATACAGGCCAAATCTTGGGGCTAGACTTGAAACAAATCCCCCAGTGAATTTATCTGCCAATGGGTGGAGTGTCGACAAGCGACTGGAGGGCTCGAACCTGGCGCAGACTAAACAATCCGTCACGCACAAGGCTCTGCAAATCTGCAGGGGCTCCCCCGCTTCTCCTCCGTGCAGCTCTGAGAATGCACTTTGCTCTGGGCAGCACTGCCATGCAGACAAACACACACATGCATGCCCGAAAAAACTCCAGCGAATATCTAGGGGGGAGGGAGGTGTCCTTCCTAGTACAGAGAAGCACTGGCCGCCCCTCTGTCAGAAAGACACCCCATCCATGCGACCCCCTGCCTGGAGCCGGCCGCAACTCTGACAAGCCAAGAGGCGAGAGTGGTCACGGCCCCTTGCGGGAAGGGGGAGGGGGCGCAGCGGTCACCCCAGCCGCGTTCTTTGTACGTACCACCACCCCCAAATCCCCAAAGCCCCCCGCCAGCTGCGCCCTTACCTTCCTTGGCGGCGGCTGCATGATGCTGAAGGGACATCAATCCTCCGCCCACTCCCGACGGCGGCGTTTAAAGGACTGTGAGGGTGAGGAGGGTTGGAGAAAAGGGGGCGGCCCAGCGAGCCAGGGCGCGCGCGTGTGTGAAAGGAGAGCCTAAGGAGGAGGAGAAGGAAGAGGAATCGGCCCGGAGACTGCGAGGCAGGCAAGCGGCAGGAGCACCCGGGTCGCAGCGAGTGTGGAGAGAAGGAGGAGCGCCGGGAAGGCCTGGGGCCCGGGCGGCCCGGGGGGTGTGTGAGGGAAGGAGGCGGAGACGGCCAGGGGGCGGGGGCCGCGAGCGGGGGCGCTGGGGGGCTGGCGGCTCGTCCGGCGGCTGAGGAGGAGCGGCCGCGTCGTCCGCGCTCGCCGCCTGCCGCGGCCCGGCTGCAGCTGGCTGACGCGGCGGCCCCCCCCCACCCACTCGGGCAGCCCGGCCCTCGCTGTGCCCAACGCCCCCGCCCGGCCCGGGAAGGAGGAAGGCGGAGCCGCGCTCCCCGCTAAGAGCTCCGCCAACCACTCAGGCCGCGGGAATTTCCGGCCCCCGGCGTGCGCCACAGCGCCTCGCTCCGGCTGTAGAGGGATGCTCTCCGAGCCACCGCCTGCTTCAGGGGGCGGAGGGGATAGCCAGGCCGCGCCACGGGGCTCCTGATCTCGGTGTGAGAAAGGGGGAAACTTAATGGATTGTTTGGCCGAAGGGAAGGGTGGGAACGGGAACGGGACTCGAGAAATACCCCGGTTCTCTCAGACGATGGAACGTTCCAGACGCTTCCCGTCCTCCCTCCCCCAACACCGAGAAGGCAGCTGGGGGCTTCCCGCGCGCTTTCCCGCCTGCTGGAGCGCGCGACTCCTCCCGGGAGCGCGCACTTGGGAGGGAGACGGCTCTCCTCCGACGCACGCGCACAGGCCGCCCCCGCCTCCCGCCTGCATCTGCTGCTGCACAGTTTGTGTGGGAATTTGGCATGAGTAGAGGGGGCCTAGACTAATAGTGGGATTGTTTGCAATAAGGAAGGAGGTAGCTAAGAGAATTCGGGATTTTGCTTCCTCTCAATCCCTCAGTGTACCCTCCCTCCTAGTCAGTTAAATGTTCACTGAGAAATTTAGCATGAATAAGTCCTTTTACAACTGGCCGCAGGTGCCATTTGGAGGACAGGTGGAAATAACCTAAAATTGCCAGGCAAAGGAACGAATGCCCCTCTATTCCAGAGTACTTAGCCAGACATCGTGGAGTCGACTAGGGAAAAAATGAAAATCTCTTGAGTGGGTCACTCCCATATCACAGATAGAAAGGCTAGTGTCCGTCCGCAGAGAATTGGAGCTGTTCTCAAGGTCACATGGCATGACTAGAATCTTTGAGTCAGGAAAGGTTATTTGGGTTATAAGAAACAAGCAAGGGCTGTGTGTGAAAAGGAGTACCTTGCTAGGTGTTAGAGCACATGCCTAGCAGCCAGAGAGGCCCTGGGTTCATCACTAGCATGGCAGAGGAAAGAAGGAATAGGTAAAGATTAAGAACTATAGGGAGACAGCAAGGGCCATGGGGGAAACCTCTGAAGGAAGCCCTTGTCTGGAAGGGAGGACTTCTAGGTCAGCCCACTTTGCCTGTCCTGAACTAGTTGGATAAACTCAACATCATCTGACAATGACAATGCTCATTCTCGGAGGGGGGTGGGGGGAGGTCCCATCAGGCACCTTCTTGCTCTGTCCAGACCACCCAAGGAGTATCAGGCTCCCTTTGGGTTGCTTGGAATAGTGGAAAACCTTCTTCCTCATTCCTCAGCACTAGCTTTGAGCCACAGATCCGAACACAGTCACAGTGTGAGCTGGATCTTCCCCCTCCCCCACTTAATTCAGAACTTGAAATCCCAGATAGCTGTTCTCAGAAACTCAGCTCAGGCAAAAAAGGAAGGTCAATGAGCCCGGACTAGACCAGGATGACTTACCAGATAGCCTACTTGCTCTGTGACCAGAAGATGGACTCAGACCCAGGTGTTTTACATTGAGTTAAACCACATGCTAACAGCGGAGTCAGAGTTGGGAGCTATGTATAAACTAGAAAGCCTACTCTACTATTTCTGGTTTCCTTGAAGCCATTTGCCACCTGTGCCCTCATTCAGATCAAGGAAGGCCTGAGGCAAGGGAACAGTGGATGGGAACCCAGAGTCCTGGCTTCCACAGAGGCACAACTACTACAGGTAGGGGGATGGCTCCATTCTCAGTCTCACCACTGAGCATCGTCACACTCCTCCAGCTTTTGTTTCCTTCCTTACAAAATGGGTGTTTAAAGTGTCTTTACAGGTGTGTTGTACAAATTAGAATTTCTCTTGCTCCAGACCTGGCACGTGTCAATACTCAATAAACATTCATTGATTCATTCATTGATAAAATATTTGCTGCCACCCTACTTTATGTGAAGCTTACACCAAACACTAGGATGTGGAAGTGTACAAGGCAGAATCACCCATAGTCCTGGACTATGGATAGGATAGGGTAACGGCACCTGCCCAGATGTCCTGCATGCAGCAGGTGCCTGACCAAGGTTTTCCAATGTCCACTCCTGAGCACAGCTGCTCTGGCTCAGGGATTATCCTGCTTCATGTCCTTGGAAGTGAATACTGAGGATATAAAGTTTCTGGATGCTGGAAGATTTGGGATCTCTCCTAGACCACTGATCTGCTGTGCATTCAGTGGATATTGGACCTCATCTAGAGCATAAGGTAAATGATGCTATGTGTAGTCTCAAACATCTATTAATGTAATCTGAGCCCTTGGGAGGATGAAGAAGAAAGATCATGAGTTTGAGGCAGTCTAATTTATTTATCAGAGACCTCAGAGAGAGAGAGAGAGAGAGAGAGAACAGAAAGAAAAGAAAGGGACTGGAGAGATGGCTTAGTTAAGAGCACTTGTTGCCCTTGCAGAGGACCATGGCTCAATTCCCAGCATTGCCACTCACAACTGACTGCAGCTCTAGGCCCAGAGGATCCAATGCCATTTTCTGGTCTCTGCCATCCCCAGGCATGCATCTAGTGCACACACATACATGTCGGCAAAACACTTGTACACATAAACTAATAAATCTTTAATTTTTTAAATTTGCATTGTTCCTTTTCAAATCCTAAACTTCCTTATGGTTTTTTCAAGCTAATGTTTACAATAACCCTATGACATATTATTTTCTTCATTTCTGCAATAAAAGCCCTAAGACCCACAAAAGATAAGTTATTTGCCCTTGTTATGCTTCCAAGTTCACCCTGCATATGATCAGCACTAACCTTTTAGACTGGGGTCCCAGGGTGAATGAAAAGGGGGAAAGGAGGAAACCGGTTGAGTGCCATCTTTAATCTCTCTGTTTACTGACTACAGGTACAATGTGACTGACTACCTCATGTTCCCACTGACATGACTTCCATGACAATCTGCATTCCCTTAAATCATAAGCCAAAATTAAACCCTTCTTTGTTTAAGTTGCTGCTATCAGATATTACATCACAAAACCAAAATGGTGACTACTGACTCCGGGAAGAAAGCAGACTTGGAAGCATAAAATACAGTATGGAGTAAGGGATATCTGTGATCTATGGAAACTTGACTTAAATGTCCCTCTTCCAATAAGTATGAGGACTTGAAGAGTTTTGCTTCTGTAATAGTAATAAGCCCAATGCTACCAGAAAGATCTCTTAGATTATTGAAGGGAATTTGGCAGAGCAGCATGCTCTGTGCCCTCAGAGACAGAATTAATAAATCTTTTTAGGTCTCAGGAAGGTTTTCCAGGCAGACCAATCTATGGAGGGAGGTAAAATTTCCATCCTGAAGCAGTACAACAGGCACTGGCTCCTTTCCATCAAAGAGACCACATGTGGAATTCTTACATGTGGTCAGCAAGCACTTGTTGTGCCTCCATGCTTCAGACATTGAAATGATCATGCTTTTTACATTTTTTTTTCGCCCTCATAATGTCCCCACATAGTACATATGATCCCATCTTCACAGACGGGGTTCAAACATAAAATTAACTATCCGGAGTCACCAAGCTGATAAAAGAGAACCAGCTCTGGTGTTATGGATCCTTCTGACAATGAAGCAATAGTAAGCATCTGGAGGGGTGATTAATGTCAGAGCCAGGATTAAAAGCTGGCCTGGTGTAAGTATAAGTGGGCACTGGAAGGCCAGTTCCTTTGATACTCCAAATAGTTCCTGGAAGCAAAGTATACAGAAGTCCTTTTGTGGCTACAATAGGTGCCTCTCCCATCCACCCGCCCGTGCTACATTGAGACACAAGCATACACACACTGCTCTCTCACACATACTTCCACAGCCCTATCTGCTTCCTTTCTTCTCTGCCATTATCCCTGCACCTTGACACAGGCTGCTCAGGAATTCTTGTCAGCACATCCAGAGGCTGGTCATTCCCTGCCTAGACTTCAGCAAACCCAGCTGAAGACACTGCTGAAGGTGATTCACTTCATTACTACCCTGGTCATCTTCCTTTCCCCCACTGCCCTTTGTTCTTTCAGTGGATTCCCTCACCACAGCCCTCCAGGGGATTATACCTGTCTCCTCTAGTGAGCTCTCAAGACAGACTCCCAATCCAGCCACCAGAATAGAGCAGGGGCATTCTCTACAGCACCCAGTGAGTAGATAGCAGAACCAAGCCTTAGATCCCATCAACTGTCCCTCAACAAAGGTCTTTATTCTGGGCTTAGTCACAAGTAGTTTTCTGGGGTGAGACCAGGGATCTGTCCCAAAGAGCTCCTAATCTTAGTGCTTGACCTGAGGTCACAACACTGGGACATGCAAGGCCAGGAAAGTCAGAGGCCTGATCCTATCATATGGTAGCAGAGATTTAAGCCCAGAGGCAAGTCCTTAAGGTGCAGGCAATGGAAGAAGAAATTTCCTGGTCGTTTGGGGCCCTATGAGTATTACAGCTTGGGACGTAAGGACAGGAGTATAAATCCCAGAGACATGGCTGGAGCTGGCAGACAGGTGAACTAACGCTCTAATTCTATCTTTGTTAGGTACTTGCTTCCAGACATGTCACTTCAGCCTTAGTTTCCATTTCTGCAGAATGATAATAACAGAATTTTTTCCCGTCTCCCTCTTAGGGGGACTGCTGTGCAGGCTAAATGAACTGTCAGGTGTATGGGATATATAAAGGGCTGAGTAGGCATGTAAGCCAAGAACTGCCAGTCTGGATGCAACAGGGAAGTCTGAGCGACTGTCTATGTGGGATGCCGAATGGAGCTTCTACCACTAGCTGCACTGTGATTACGGCTCCGAAAACAAGGCATCAAGGAATGGAGCAGTCAGGTGGGTGGGAGCATGCTAGCTCAGTGATCAAGCAAAGCAATGAATTATATGGCATGCCCCCTCTTCCGCCTCACTCTGTCTTTCTGACGGTCTTAAAGACACTCTTCTAATGGTTTCCCTCACTCTCTCAGAGGGGAGAATGGAGGGTAGAGTTGTGGTGAATATTAAATGCACTATTTATGCAAGTGCTTCTAATTGTGCTGGCCCAGGTTGTTCTAGGTTGTTGAGACAGAAGAGGCCAGGCTGGCAAGACAGGTCAGTGAGTGAAGGAATCTGTTGCCAGGCCTGACTAAGTTTGATCCCCAGAACCCACATGATAGAAGGAGAGAACCACCTTCTATAGGTTATCCTCTGATCTCCACATGCATGCCATGCATACAAAAGAATAAAAACATGTTTAAAAAAAAAAATAAGGCCAGTTTAGTGGTTCATGCCTTTAATTCCAGCGCTAGGGAGTGAGAGGCAGGAGGACCTCTGTGAGTTCGAGGCCAACCTGGTCTCCATATGGAGTTCCAGAACAGCCAGGACTATAGAGAGAGACCCTGTCTCAAAAGCAAGCAAACAAACAAAAATAAATAAAAATTATTTATTTATTCATTCATTAAAACAATTAAAAAGGCCAACCCTACTAGTATATTTCTGTAATCTCTCCACTTGAGAAGTAGAGGCAGGCAGGCAGGCAGGCAGGACTCTGTGAGTTCAAGGCCATTCTGGACTACATAAGGAGCTTCAGACTAGTCAGGACTACAAAGTGAAACTGAAAGTAAATAAAGAGTCCCCTACCCAGCTAGAGAGATGGCTCATGGTTAAGAGAATTGGCTGCTCTTGTAGAGGACCCAAGTTCAGTTCCCAGCACCCACATGGTGGCTTACAAACCATCTATAACTCCAATTCCAGGGTATCCAACACCCTCTTCTAGCCCCTGCAGGCACCAAGAGCAAAATTGGTCTCAGACAAAACAGTCATGCACATAAGTTTTAAATGGTTATTTTTATGGTAGTGACGGTGCACACCTTTAGTCCTAGCACACAGGAGGCAGCAGCAGGCAGATCTCTAGGCTACACACTCCAGGCAATAATGGACTACCCCTTTTATCCCAGCACTCAAAGGCAGCAGATGGGTCTCTGTGAGTTCAAGGCCAGGTTACAAGTGAGTTCCAGGACAGCCAGAGTTAAGAAAGGCCATGTCTTAAAATAAAAATAATAAATAAATCTTTTAAAAGGTTGTTTGTTTAATTCCCATGAGGGAAGATTAAGCCTCACTAGAGTCCTAGGCCTGCCTTCTCTTACTGTGGGCCTCTGGGAAGTCTCTGATTTTTTCCTTAGCTAGTTTCTTCATCTGTAACACTAGGGTTCCACTAAGCTTTTCCAAGGCCCAGCCTGGGAAGCATAGAATGGTACCAGTATATGACCCTTCTGTGAAGAGGGTGCCCCTCAGGTTGAACTTGAAGAGTCAGGCAGGGACCTAAGGAGAAGGATGGAATTGTGGGATAGGGACAGCAAGATGGGGAAGCAGAGGCACTGTCAACTCTATGAGCTGCCTTGTGAAGGAAGTAGGCCCTTTTCAGCTTAGGAAGCCTGCCTGCCTATTTTCCCACAGCCTGCCCAGTTAAGGCCTAAACAAAACAAGCTTTCCTGCTCCCTGCTGCCTGCGGGAGGGTGGGGAGCCAAAATGAGCGTCCTGGAGGCTGGCAGACACCCTGGCATCCTGCCTGTGCTCCCTGGGCACCCGCCCTTCCCCTGTCTGCAGCACCACCCTCAGCCTTCGAAGCCCCTCCACCTCCACCCTTTCTAAGTAGATAACCCCAATTTCTAAGCCTGCCTGACTTCCTAGGCCAGCTTGGGCCACTAAGTCCAGGTTTAATTCTCACTGTGCTGTTGTGGGCCGAGCATCTGGCATCAGAATGCCTGGAGTGGCATGGGAGGGAATTCCCTGGCTCCGGAAAACTCCTCCCGAGGGAAAGAGCAGGTGGCAGGCTCCCCACAGACAGATGCTGCCCACAATCTAAGCAGAGCCAATCCTTGGGTGAGAAGCATCAAATCTGACAACACAGACACACACCCACACCCAGAGAGAAACAGAGACAGACAGACACACACACACACACACACCTTCTGTCTGATGCTTGTCTACACTATGCATATTAATACTAGCCTATGCCTCATAATAGCTACCATGTGGCAGATACTATTCCAAACACTTCACCCAGATACCTAATTTAATTCTCACAATGTCTCTGAGGTAGGTATTGTCATTAGCCCCATTTTATAGATGAGGCATTGATAAGTAATTTGCCTAAGGGCCCAGTCCCTAAGTGGCATACTGGGATGTGTCCTCAATTAATAAGGCCAGTGTGTGCTATGCTAATCTGCCACTGGATGATAGTATCCCCCTAAAACATCACATCTGCACTTGGAACCTGGCAAAACACATCTTTTATCTCATAATCCAAATACTTAGATTTGCCGAGGATGAGAACCATGTAGGAAACGCTGTTTAACCCTCTTGTAAGATGGAGTAAATTTTTTTTTTCCTTTGAAAAAGTCTTCTGTATTCCAGGCTATCTTCAAGCTTGATATTCAGCCAAAGATAACCTTGAACTTCAGGTACGTCTTCCTCTGCTTCCCAAGTGTTGGGATTACATGCAGGCACCAGCATACATAATTTATTCCACACTAGGGATTGAGCCCAGGCCTCCTGCATACCAGTCAAGCACCCTACCGACTGTACTGAGTTACATCCCATTCCAGTGCAGTAATTTGATGTGGGAGGAGAGGCAGTGACTGACACTGGGAAAATAGCTCTTATCATGTGAATGAACGCCCTGGACTTCCTTGGGGTCCTCTCCATCTCTAAAATGGGTTACAGCTGCCCACCCTCCTCCATATAAAAATGAGGCTGAGTTGAGTCAGTGTGTGTGTCAGCACCAGTTTGCTGGGGTGTAAGGTGTTGTTTATAAGCACACCCAGCTAGCTCCTAACAACAGCTGTCATAATAATAGCTAACGTTTTCTGGATGCTTGGGGAGCACCAGACACAACTCTGAAGGCTTTGATGTGTTCACCCCACTGATTCTCTCAACTTCCATTATCTTGATGTTAAGGATAGAGTTAAGTAACTTGACTGAGAAAATAGAATTAGTAAGAAGCAGGGCTGCCAGATGGTCCTGCTCCTGTGTTCCAGGGTTAACCACTCCATCTGAGTTGCTGGATGCACCCAGCTTCCTCTTCATGGGAACTAGGCACCAAGTTTAATTGAGCAAATGGAGACTGAACCTGTAGTATTCAGGAGCTCCAGATGTAGACAGACAGGCAAGGTCTGAATCTGAGAAATTCCAACACACAATGCTATATGAGTTCCCAGTGAGGAAAGACTAACTTTGTAAAGGAAGGAACTCAGGCTGCATCAAAAGCAGGCCTTGATGCCTAAGATCGTGGTACTCAAAACAGAGGAACAGTGAAAGCAAAATGCTAGGCTGAATGGGCCTGAGCCAGCGGGACAGTCCTAACTAGTGAACTCTTTACAGGTTCCCTTCTTGGCTGTTTGGCCTAAAACTTAAAAAGCGCTGCCCCTTGAATCCAGGCATGGGAGTAGATACCTGTCTAGGGCTTAGGAGGTGGATGAAAGAGAATCAGGATAGCTGGTCTTTGCTACTTTTGGGCTCTTCTTTTTCCCACCCTTTATTCTCCCTGCCAGTCCCCCCACTCCCCGTTCACTAGATAGTAGAGAAAGGAGAGAGAGAGAGAGGCAGAGAGACAGACAGAGAGACAGAGGCAGACAAAGAGAGAAAGAGAGAGAGAAAGGATCCTGAATCTAATTTCTTTCTATTGTTTCTTTGAGCATGATTACTAACAAAGCTACAACCAACCCCCCTGAATGACCACCAACCATGGCTATTGGGGCCCTAGCATTTATATGCCCTCTAAAGAGTGCCCAGAATTCCAAGCATCGCACAATCACAGAAACTGTCTGCAGCTGGCAAAATCATACCTCTGCTTGAGCACGAGGCATATCATAGTCAGCTGCTGCAGACAGCCTGAAGAGGCCCCATATCCACACACCTGGGATTAAAATGTGTTGTTCTTATAATATTTCTGTGTTTTTTAAAAAAACCAAAATTCCAGAGTTCTCACTACATACCAGGAAATCAAAGTCATCCTCAGCTACACAGTGAATTTGAAGCCAGCCTGGATTACATAAGATTCTGTCAGGGCTGGGGGAATGTGATAGCACATGCCTGTAACTCCAGCCAGCAAGAGGCAGCAGCAAGAGGTTCACTATAAGTTCAAGGCCAGCCTAACCTATATGGTGAGTTCCAGATCCTGATTTCAAAGCCATTCTGCTACACAGGAAGACCTGAACTCAAACAGAACAGAACAAGCAATGACTCTTTAGGAAACATACTTGACTGTGTTGTAGGAACACGTTCTGGCTGCCTCCTTCTCCCCAAACCCAGAGGCCTCTATAACATTTGTCTCGATCAGTAAAACCAATGGCGATGTACCTCGAAGGCATGCTGGATGGATAGATTTGCAGGCCTGACACTTGGAAGTTGACCAAGGGTGGAACAGGTAGAACACTAAACATGGGCACCCAAGTCATAGAAATAGGCCCCGTTCAACAGGTTAAAGGGAGGGTATGCCTGGAGGCCAGACTACACAGCCAGTTTACTCCTATGGAGCCCTCTCTCCTTGTCTGCTGCACAGGGTCTGTGACCTTGAGTAACTTCTCCCAGAAGTAGTTTATGAGTGGGTGGCCTATAAGGAGAGAACATGATGGATCAGAAGGATAAGGCCCTGGGCTGGAGAGTTGGCTCAGTGATTAAGAGCACTGGCTGTTTTTCCAGAGGACCTGGGTTCAATTCCCAGAATCCATATGGTGGCTCACAACCATCTGTAATTCCAGTTCCTCTTCTGGCCACCTCACACACCAAGCACACAAGTAGCGCACAAACACACATGCAGGCAAAAAACCCACACATAAAATATTTTCTTAA
Organism: Rhynchomys soricoides; assembly: GCA_019843965.1. Classification (NCBI taxonomy): domain Eukaryota; kingdom Metazoa; phylum Chordata; class Mammalia; order Rodentia; family Muridae; genus Rhynchomys; species Rhynchomys soricoides. Next base: position 3,083,418 of record JADRCH010000315.1, on the reverse strand, counting down.
GCCGGGCAATGGTGGTGCATGCCTTTAATCCCAGCACTTGGGAGGTGGAGTTCTGTGTTCGAGGCCAGCCTGGTCTACAGAGTGAGTTCCAGGACATCCAGGGCTACACAGAGAAACCCTGTCTCGAAAAACCAAAAAAAAAAAAAAAATATATATATATATATATAATATTAATATAGTAATATATTATAACATAATATTATAATATTTATATTATATTTATAATATAAATAATATTTATATATATTTATATATATCTTAAGCTGCACAGGGTCTGCACAGATCTAAACCGAATGGAATCCTAGCACTGAGGGGGGAAATAAACAGTTTCCATCCATAACCCAGAAATTCTCCCTGACTGATAACCACTCACTAAAGAAAAATTAATTTTCTCCAATGGACTCTCCATGGGTATACAAACCACACTTAACAGCAAGCCCCATGACTAGCAATAGATGGCTGATACAAAATACTCAATGGTATTTTTGGAAGTTTTTGGCTCATAATACTTTGGGCATTTTTTTTCTTACTTTACAGGTCTTTTGTTTGTATATCATGGTTTCCAATTTCATGGCTTGGGTGTGTGTAAATGTGTGGATCCCTGCGTCTATGTGTGTTTTATGTGCTTTTTCTTTGAATTTTCGTTTTGTCCTAATCTGGTTTGTTTGTTATGTTTTTATTGTTATTATTTTGAGGGAGAGGTTCAAAACAGGGTTTCTCTGTGTAGCCCTGGCTGTCCTGGAACTCTGTAGACCAGGCTGGCCTCAAATTCACAGAGATCTGCCTGCCTCTGCCTCCTGAGTGCTGGGATTAAAGGTGTGCGCCACCACTGCCTGGCTATTATTATTTTAGATGCCTGTTTGTTTTCTAATGAGAAAGAGGAAGAAAGGGTGTGGATTTGGGCAAATGGGGAGGTTATGAAAGGAGTTGGGGGAGCGTAAACCTTGATTAGATTATATAAAAAAACCTATTTTCAATTAAAAAAAAGAAAGAAAAAATGTATTTTTGTTTAAAAAAAAGATGAAAGCACAAGATTTCACCTAGGGCTGACTCACACTACCCATGCTCTTCCTCTCTGCACATTGAGCATGTGTTTGGGATCTTGGCTACAGCTTAAGTTAACTGAGTTTTCAGATTGGTCTGACTTTTGACACTGCTGGTTTTGCTTTGTGGCCATAACTATATACACAAGATACTGGAGCCTCTGAAATACCCTCTCACAGCCCCTCCCTCCAGTGTGCTTATTGTACCTCCCCTGTCCCTTGGCACAGGTGCGGTCCTCAGAGCTCAGTCTCTGTAGATGTAGGTATAGGCGGGAGAACTAAATGGCTATTGCCAGGCTCTTGTTTGGGTTTTGTTTTTGTTTTGTTTTGTTTTCATTGCTGGGGATCAAACCCAGAGCCTTGTGCTTGTTAGGTAAGTGTTTTGTCACTGAACTGTGTGTGTCTCCAGCCATAGTCTTGAGTTCCTTAATATCAAGGGACACAGTGCTTTCTAAGACTTTCTTCTCTGGGGCAGCAGAAAAATCTTCTCTAAGTCAGTGCTGATCCCAGGAAAGTGAGTGCATCAAGGCCCCAGGGAACTCCACCTGATTGACAATCAACAGGTACCTTTGGAGGTAACTCAACACTCCCCTCCATCCCTGTCCTATGTCTAAGGAGGTTGACCCCTAGAGGCTGTGCCTCCAGGCTTCCTTGCCAGCTTCCACTTGGGTTGGTTGGAACAATGAGGGACTTGAAGATCAGAGCAGAGAGGTTGCCATGTTTTCCTACTGCTCCCTGTTGGATCACCATCCTGCTAGGCAGCACTGCCTCTTCCTAGGTTCCAGTAATAGGATTACTGAGTAAGCCCTTCCAGGACTGAGGTAACAGTTTCCACAGTTGCTCAAAAGGAGGCTCCAAGGCTTACAGACAGGAGTCTAGCTTGGCGGTCCTCTGAGCCAACAAGCAGCTGACTTAGACACAGATACTTACCCCCAAACAATGAACTGAAGTCAGGGTCCCCTGTGGTTGAATTAGGGTAAGGCTGGAAGAAGCTGAGAAAGAGGATGACCCCAAAGGAAGACCAGCAGTCTCAACTAAACTGGACCCTTGAGATCTCTCAGACACTCAGCCACCAACCAGGCAGCATACGCTATCGGTCTGCTGAGGCCCCTGACACATATACAGCAGAGGACTGCCTGGTCTAGCCTCAGTGAGAGAAGATGCCCCTAACCCCCGGGAGACTTGAGGCCCCAGGGAGTGAGGAGGCCTGGTAGGGGGAGGGATGTATGTGTGGGGACATCCTCTTGGAGACAGGGGGAAGAGGAATGGAATGTGGAACTGTGGGAGGACCAATGGGGGGGATGACTGGACTGTAAAAAGATAAAAGATTTTATTTATATATATATATTTATATTTATATATATAATATTTATATATATATATATATACAGTTGCCAGCCTCTAGATGATGATTTACCACCCTCTCAACTGTCCCTTTAGCCTATGCATACTTCAATATGCTTATTTTTTTCACTGAAGTCTCTTGCAGGCAGACACAAGATCCTCCACCTGGGGCTGAAGAGATGGCTCAGAGGTTAAGAGCACTGACTGCTCTTCTAGAGGTCCTGAGTTCAATTCCCAGCAACCACATGGTGGCTAACAACTATCGGTAACAGGATCCAATGCCTCTTCTGGTGTGTCTGAAGACAGTGACAGTGTACCCACATACATGAAATAAATAAATCTTAAAAAAAAAAAAAAAAAAAAAAAAAAAAGATCTTCCACCCGAGTCTGCCATTTAGATCAGCCACGTCAAGACTTTCCTTAGAATGTTAAGCCAAGTGAGCAGCCCCTCCACTATTTCTACTTTGGGACCGTCATACAAAGGGCTAGCATTTCTAGGGAGCCACAGGGTCTGATTCCGATTTATCTGTCACTTGAAAAACCTCTTGTGGGCAGAGTCAATGGGTTGGAGCACTGTGGCAAGGGCACAGCTGCTGATGTGATGCAAGGCACAGAACAAAGCATGCCTCCGGGCTTGGACATTCACCTGCTCAAGCAACTGAGCAGGAAGCAGCAGGAAACAAAGGACCAGGGGCTTTAGGCAGGCACTTCAGGGCCTGGCAGAAACCTAGGGTGCTGGAAAAGTGGCAAGGGACACTCATATCAGAAGACAGAATCAGAATTCCTCGGCAGGAGGAAACGGGGCACTGAGGGCAAGGGTGGGATGTTTCCCATTGCCCCTCGGCTTTCCTCAAAGTATAGCCCCTCAACATATCCCACCCTGGAATGGACTCCTGGCCAGAGACAGGCCTCCAACACCCTCACAAGCTGTCCTTCTCTCTCAAAGCTGGGCTGCTAAGTCACTCAGCCCCTTTCACTTCCCTTGCTAACCACACCTGCCCAGATCAAAGCCACAGGAGCGCCTACATTTCAATTTTCATTTCCTCTGAAGCTTTGTGTGTTTCATTTTCTCAACAGGGGTGGGGCCTGACACCCTCAGCTCTCTTGTCAAGGCTTCTTTGCAGTTACTCCTGCCTGACCTCAACTGCATACTCTGTCCTCTGCCTTCCTACCTACCTAGATCAAGCTGTCTGCCCTTGAGCTCCTCTGCTTAAATGCACCCCATTTTTTCCAAATTAAGCCTAATGTTTTGGGGATTTTGTTTTTTGTTATTGTCCACAATTTTTTTTCAAGAACTCATTCAAAATATGCCAGATAAAAAACTTTCAATCCTCATTACCTTTTATTTATCCTGATTAATTTGAAAAGCGATATAACATGTAACTGTCTATACTGTTAGCAACCATACACAGCCAATCAGATTATTCTTTTTTCAGTTTGTTTTGGATTTGTTTGTGGTTTTCTACAACAAGGACTCAAGTAGCCCAGGCTGGCTTCCAATTCACTGTGTAACCAAAAATAACCTTGACCTCCTAATCCTCCTGCCTTGACCTCCCAAGTCTGTGTGGGATCACCGCACCTATACTTTGAGCCTTTTTGAAGCCTATTCTTCAAATAGTTCTTGGTGGCATATTTCAAGTATCTTTTAGAGTAAGGCACCTGCTATGATCTAGTTACGACTTTACAAAGCCTACAAAAAACTTCCACCTAAGAGCCAGGATTTTCCATTTACTTTGGTTCTCAAAGGACTTGCTTAAAATTGGTAGATAATTCCCTCATCTATAGGAAGAGGTGCAGTCAAGGATAAATTTTAGAATGCTCCTTCCTGCCTGCTCCACTACCTACTCTTCACTGTAAGGATTATCATGGGTGCCAGGGTGGCAGCTAAGGGCAAGCTTATTGGTTGGCACAAGCCATCGAGGCATCCTTACCTCTCAAGTGCATTTGTTGTGCCGATCACACCGTATGCATCCATTGTCCAACACTTGCCAGACTGCCTTAGCAACTTCACACTTTTTAATAACTTCTGCATATTCTGTTCCCCTTGCCTTCAGCACCTTTCCCCCTTTTCTCTGCAGGCTAAGCTCCCATTTCCCCTTTAAATGCCAGTTCAAAGCCATCCTCCTTAATTAACAATTTGCCAATAGCTGGGTGCTGTTGCCTGCCTTTGGATACCAACACTAATACAGAGGCAGGCAGATCTCTGAGTTTAAGGCCAGCCAGAGCTACATTGTAAAACCATCTCAGAAACTAAAATAATAGGACTTCTTTGTTAGTTTTTCTTTTGTTCTGTTTTGTTCTGTTTTGAGACAAGTCTCATTCTAAAGGCCACACTAACCTGGAACTCACACTGCAGCCCAAGCTGGCTTCATACTCACAGCTTACCCTTTGCCTGAGCCCTGTAGGTGCTGGGTTACAGGTGTGAGCCACCAGGCTTGTCGAAGCCACTGCTTCTGTGAGGGTGTCCTCCTTTCCCTAACTCAGAATTTGTCCTCCCAGGTCTAACCTTGTTCCTCTTCTCAATTCCTCTTTCTTTTCAAACTCAGGTCCCACCTGAGCAACTGATTAGCTATGTGACCTTAGGCAAGTCACTGCACCGTCACTGGAGCTCCCCCTGAGAGGACCCCTTCCCAGTTCACATATCAAAAATCATGATTATCCCACCTCCCCTAACAATCCTCCATAATGCTGAGTCCACTGTCAGCAAGGTTACAGGGGCCAGACTCCTTGTAAACAAATTGCCTCTTGTTATCCCCATTACCCCCGATTCCAGAAATCCTTACTGTAGGGGTGAACTTAGCCAAGCCCCATTTCATAAAATATAAGTGCCTGAGCTCAGCAAAGCATTGAGATTTGCCCATCATGAACCTGTTTCATAGCTTTTTCCTTTTTCATCCTCATGAATCTTTGAGCCAGCCTACCCCTGACCAGGACTGAGACCAAACAGCAAGCCTGTATCAGACCTTCTCCTCACCTGTTGCTGCCCCATGAACTTTCAGGGCCAAAGCTGCAGATGCCCAACAGTTTTACTTCCCTCCTGGTTGCAGAGACTACGAAAGAGCAATTGTCAGAGCTCAGGCACTTCCGTTTCACTCTGAACCAGGCTTCCTTTCCACCTCTTCTCTAGGCAGCAAGCAAGCTGTGGGCCTCTGCATGTGCCAGCTCCCAGATGGTCTTGTTCCTCCTGGAGGCTCAGGCCAGTCAGCATCAGTTCTGGACTCCCTAAGGTCAAGAGAAAACCTTGTGTGCTTGAGGCATGAAGCCTATTTGCTTCAATCTCTGGAGAGTAAGATTTTGACCTTGATGAAACTTCAGTTCACCTGTGTAGTTAGGGACAGAAGAAACACCCAGCAAATCATGAGCCCCCTAGTCCTGGTAGAACCTGTTCATTTTAAAGATGGAGAGATCCTGACTTAGAAAGTGATTGGCTCAGGTAGAAAGGCAGTGATGTTCCCTGTGCATTTATAAGGAAGCCTGATCTTAAATACATGATCTCAAACAACAATCCTCTAAGAGTGCTTTTGCATGCGTTAAGACACACAGAGAGAGAGACACAGAGAGAGTATGTGTGTTCTTTTTGTCTTTATAGTGCTAGAATTAAACCTGGGGTCTCACAGATGCTCAGCAATGTTAAAGTAACTCTCCACCACCAAGATGCACCAGCCTAAATTTTTATTGTTTTTGGACAGGGTTTCACTATTTTTGCAGACTGGTCTCAAACTCATGGGTTCATGCTACGTGATCCCATGGGCACATGCATGGCATAATTGTTTTATTTTTCTATTTCCCTTTTACCAGAGAGGTAGGGAGCCTCTTCTCTGCTGCCCTGATGCACACCTACCTGCCTCCCTGCAGCAGCCCCATGACACTGGCTACCAGTTAAACCAGTTAACCTTTAAAATGTTCTGAAACTAATTACCAAGGCTTAATCAGAGAAGATGAAAATGTAACACAGCATGAGTGGGTACCCATCTAGGCTGAATAACATCTTTGGGATATCCAGAAGCCTTTTGTGCTTGGGCTCTGGGTTCTTCACAGACAGGAGTCCAGACACAAGGACTACTTTTGACCAGTTCTTCTCACAAGCACAGTTAGTCCACATACACCTGTGAGGTGCCACTGGAAGGACGATGGTGGCTGGCTTCTCCATTTCTCTAACTCATTTTTCTTCCTAACTTATCATCCCCAAGGATAAAGATCAGGCAGTCTCAACAGAGGATGTGGCTCAGTTGACAGGATGCTTGCCTAACATGCACAAAGCTCTGGGTTCAATCCCCAAAACTGCATAAACAAGGAAAGGATATGCACTTTGTAATCTCAGTACTCTAGAGGTGGAATCGGGGGGATCAGAAGTCCAAGGTCATCCCTTGGCTACATATCTAATTGGATGGACCAGCTAGAGATCCTGTCAAAATACAATACATGTGCACGCACACACTTGCACACACAGCCCCGTTCCCTTCTAGATCCTTTATTGGACTAATGCTAGAGGCATACAGCATTTACTCTCTGAAATTCAACGGCTCTTCTCTTTGGGAAACTCATCATCTGAGGAGAGAGAGAGATCTGTAAAGAACCCCACAGAGATAGATATGGTAATTCATGCCTATAACCCCAGTACTCTCAAGGTTGTGCCTGTAAGAGGCTACAAGATTTCCATGAGCTCAAAGCCAGCCTGAGCTACATAATGAGTTCTAAACTAGTTTTAACTACAGAGTAAGACCCTGTCAAAAGAATTAAGTGGTACCTCCCAGCACTTGGGAGGTAGTGGCAGGCCAACCTGGTCTACATAGTGAGTTTAAAGACAACCAAAACTACATAGTAAGACCCTGTCTCCAAAAATAAAGTAAAACAAAGTAAAATAAATAAAACCTACAGAGGCGTGTGTGGTAAGTGAGATTTCTCAGGGAAGCAGATGCAACCCATGCCGGGGATCTTGGAACATTAAGTCACCAAGTGGAGAAGTAGGGGAGGGGCAAGAATATCCCAGCTTACCAGTTAATGCAACCGTTCTGATTCAGGTGGCCTGATTTCTACATAATTCTTTGCCTTTCCCTCAGGTTTTATCGCTAACAACTCTCCCGGGTATTTTATCTATGTAGAGCCTGTGTTTGGTCCTGGAGCTACCTGGCTTTCCTCTCCCCTCCTAATAGAGGATGGATGCATAGGAAGACATTGACTATCCAGTGTGGACTGCGGCACATGTGTGGAGCTCAGAAAACAGTTCCGTGGAGTCAATTCTGTTCTTCCACTTTCTTGTGGGTCCAGGGGATTGAACTTGGGGCCTCAGTTTTGTACAGCAAGTACCTTTTACTGGCTAAGCCATCATGTCAGCCCCATGGAGGTCTTTCTGTAGGCAATGACCATAACCTAAGATTTAACATCTTATCTTCTTTCAACTACATCAAATAATTCATTTATTGGCCATGTTGGGGACCAAATGCTAGGGCTTTCGCATGCTGGGCAAGTGTCCTACCACTGAGCCACAGCATTTTAAATACTTTATTGTTATGTTCTGCCTTACAGTGTTGCTTTTGGATTGTGGCTTAAACCTACGAACTCTCAAACATGCCAGGCAAGTTTCCTACCACAGGGCTACATCCCTAGGCCATTTCTCCACTTTTTAAAATTAATTGATTTATTAATTATGTTATGAGAGAGTCTCACTATTTAGTTCTGGTGGGCCTGGCAATCACAATATAAACCAGTCTGTCCCCAAACTTGTTGAGATCTGCCTGCCTCTGTCTCCTGAGGGCTAGAAATCAAGGCGTGAGCCACCACACAGAGTTTTTTGAAACAGGGTCTTGCTCTATAACACTGGCTGACCTGCCACCTGCTATGTAGTCCAGGGTAACCTCAAACTCACCACACACCTCCTTCCTCAGTGCTGTGATTATAGATGTGTGCTACCTTGTCTGGCTCATTTCTCCAATTTAGAGGCAATGAAACTGCAACTCCCAAAAAGCCAATGCCTTCCTTACTCAAGGTCACATAGTAAATTAGGAGGGAGTGGCTGTTCACCCTTGGCATCTGGAGCCAGAGGCAAAATCGGTATCATTTGTAGAACTAGGCTGGAGCAGGGGTGTTGCTGGGGAGGTATGTTTAGGATTGAAAAGCTAAGAACATAAAACGGGATGCAATCAGGAGGGTGTGCCCTTCTCCCACATCACGAAGCAGAGGAGGACAGGAACTCCCAGCAGAGTGGGTGCCAGCTCATTGTTTCAGGATGGCAAGAATTGATGAAGGCACAGTATCATGGCAGCTGACCCTAGGCTAGAATGCAATGCTTGTGTCTCCCAGTGGGGCCCTATCTACTAATCTCCACTGACTGGTGTATCCATTGGGTGGGATACTTTTCAAGTGCCTTGAAAACTCAGGGCTCCTCTGGTCTCTGCTGTTGGAAGCTTCCAATTGATAAACTAGTATCTTAGTCAGGGTTTCTATTCCTACACAAACATCATGACCAAGATGCAAGCTGGGGAGGAAAGGGTATATTGAGCTTACACTTCCATGCTGCTGTTCATTACCAAAGGAAGTCAGGAATTCAAGCAGGTCAAGGAGCAGGAGCTGATGCAGAGGCCATGGAGGAATGCTGCTTACTGGCTTGCTTGCTTCTGGCTTGCTCAGCTGGTTTTCTTATAGAGCCCAAGACTACCAGCCCACAGATGGTACCACTCATAAGGGGCCCTTCCCCCTTGATCACTGAGTGAGAAAATGCCTTACTGCTGGATCTCACGGAGGCATTTTCTCAATTGAAACTCCTTTCTCTGTGATAACTCCAGCTTGTGTCAAGTTGACACACAAAACTAGTCAGTACAGCTAGGTAGTCAGACTGGACTCAAAGCCCAGGTCTCCAGGCACCATACAGAAGAGAGGCACCAGCAGGTGTGGCCTGGGTGCTGGGGAGTGGGTAGGGAGGTCTTTGGGCAGGTCTTTCAAGATTAGTTTTCTCGACTTTCCCAAGTAAGACCTGGAGTCAGCAGTCTATAGGATCTGGCCTCCTTTGCTTTGCAAGGGTAGGGAGGTGGGGCCAAGCTCCTGGTGGGCTGGTGGGTGGAAGGCAGAGGAAGTGGCTTGAGCCACCCCAGGCTGCCCATGTCTGTCTGGGCTGACCCATTACAGGCAGGGAAATCACAGACTCAGCGCTCAGACATCTGGGAGGCTCTGGGCAGCCTGGGTATTTTTAGAAGGCCAGACATGCCCAGAATCCTGGGCGTTGCTGAGCCAGAAAAGCAAGGAGGACAGCAGAAAGCAAACCAAAAGTGGCTTGAGCCCTGCTGTCTTCACTGAGATCAGCTGGCCTGGCTTTTCCCAAGACCCCTGCTCAGGCCTGCTGTATGCAAGCTTGTCTCCTTGATTTTCACTGGATCCTGCTTCCTTTTGGGTATTCAGGTGCAGATCTATGACATGGCCCAGATAGACCTATCCAGAGTTCTTGCTCTTCATTTATTTGCTCAGGCAGCTATTAGGTACCTTCTCTGGTTCAGATAAATTACTGGACCCCAGGGACATATAAATGAAAGGAGTTATCTTCCAAATGTTTGTGGGTAATGGTAAAATGAAAAATGCCAGTATCCTGAGATCACTGTGGGAGAGAAGGAAGTTGTATCTGGAGGAAATCTCAGGGCTTCCACAAGAATCAGATAATAATCTAGAGAGGAAAATGCCAATTTCCAGCTGAGGGCACCACTGGTCTAAACTATGGAGTGATTACCAGTCCTTTTCAGACCCGAGCCTTTTCCTCTTATATTGTTTCTGAACCAGGACATTTCAGAGGTGGGGTAGCCAAGTGGGAGGCTGAAGCAGGAACACCAAGTTTGAGGCTAGCCTGAGCTACAGAGTTAGTTGAAGGTAAACCTAAGCAACATAATGAGACCCTGTCTCAAAAAGGCATCAAGAGAAGGGGGAAGGGAGTGAAGAGTGGGATAAAGGGTAGCATGGCCCCTTTCCGCACCTATCTACCAGCAAACATGCCTAGTTTGCAGTGGTTACCAGAAAGAACAGTTGTCTATGTACCCTTCCCCTATTTTTATCCCCACAAACTCCTCCAGGTAAGTCCACTCCATCACAACAGAGACAAGAACCCAAGTCCTATAAGGGGCTTCTCTAGCCCAGGGGAAGGGGCTTCTCCAGCCCAGGTGGACTCTGCTATCTGGAATCTGCAGGTCTCCATGTGATCGAAAGTAAGGGAAGGATACTCCCAGGTTTGTATAGCAAAGGGAGAGGACTGGAGTGTTGGATGGGCAAAAGGCAGGGGTGTATCCCCACCCCACCCCTGCCATAGTTCTGTAGCACAACTTCATCTTCAGGTTGGACCTGGACTGTCTCTGGGTCTCTTCTCTGTCCGTCCTGCCTAAGATTTTTCAAACGTCTCCCTAGCTAAAGTTCCCTGCCTTATTTGTGATTTCTGTGACTTTTCTACCTAAATTATTAAATTTGCTACTAATATTATAATGATGATCTAAGCAAATTAATAAAACATTCTGGCTAAATGCAGAGTGTCTTACCAAGAAGGTTCTTCTTTGTCAACACCCATGTCCAGCCTTATCAGCAAGCTGGGGCCATCTCCTAAGGTGACTGCCTGGCAGCATCTCACATGAAAACTCATCAAGTTTGAGACTTCCTGTTCTAGCCAAAGTGATTGCTTCTTCCATGCAAGGTCCTGCTATGAGGTCTGTTCCCAACTCACTGAACAACTTTTGAGTCTCTTGGTCTGGGTCTGAGGTTCTTCATTGTAAAATAGAAAATTGAGTTAGACAAAACCTACAGCCCCTTCTGGTTCCAATACACTAAGATTACAAATTGTTATTGAGGCATTTTCCACATGCTCCTTGGGTCCCCTAGCTGCCCTGGCTGCTGTCGTGGAGAACTAAAGGCAGAAAAGTGATGTCTCCAGGAGGGCAGGTGTCTATCAGGTGTGAAGGAAACAACTCAAAGAAGGTTAGGATCATCAGGAAGAAAGCCACTGAGCTGGGCATTGTGAGTAAGGACCCAGCCCCAGCTGCTCAGGGATGGTCCAATTCAACATCCTGAGCTCCCGGGAGGACAGAGCCCAGTGTTGCCCTCTGAAGTATACTGATGAAATATTCAACACCAAGGACTCAAAGCCGCTCTCCCTGTCTCCATCCTGGCTAACGCTGGGTGCTCATGAGTCAGGAGACTTTGGCAGTGCCAGGACTACCTCCTTCATTCTTACCATCCACATTCTCATTCCCACCATCCTTTACTCCCACCCTTGGGCCTGCCCGATGCCCAATGGTGGCCTAGATTTCAAATTAAAAGTCTATTGAGAAGCCCTCCCAGATCTCCCATCCTAAGCAAGGAGAGGCCCTTTACTCAATTGACAGCCTTTCTTCCTTCCTTCCTTCCTTCCTTCCTTCCTTCCTTCCTTCCTTTCTTTTTTATTAGTTATTTTATTTATTTACATTTCAAATGTTATCCCCCTTCCTGGTTTCCCCTCTGCAAACCCCCCTATCCCCTACCCCTACCTCCTGCTTCTATGAGGGTGCTCCCCCACCCGCCCACCCTTTCATGAGCTTGGTCTGTCCTTCTACTGAGCCACTGTCACTGTTCCATGGCCACCTGCTTTTCCCCTGATTCCTTAATGCCCTTGCTAGAGTGTATAGAGAGGATGTCTTGGACTATAATTGAATGAATCCTTGAAATTGTCTGGGTCTGAGCACAGCCTGGGGTCAGGTTTGCCAGCGTTAACTCTGGCCTTCAGGCCCTTTCCAACTGGAAAGGAAACTTGCTGTTTGCCTTTGGGGTTGGATTTGGAGTTCTATTAACTCTCTTCTTTCTCTCTTTTTCTCTGGGAAAGTTTGAAGATCTGTTGCTTGCCCAGGGGATTTCAAGCCTGGAAGAGCACGGGAGAGAGGAGGAAGTTTCTCTCTTGCCAGAGCCTCCAGACCTCGGATACTTCCGACTTCAATATTCACCAGAGCCTGTAGAAAGCTTTGCCTCCATGTGACAGTTTGCTGGCCAGATAAACTAATCTGGGAACCTTATGTTCTGGCCTGTCAGTTATCTTATTATTCTGTCCCCTAAAAGGTCTCCTGAGGACATGGGCTGGGGCCGTGATCATAATATTGAGTACGAGGCCAGGCTAGGATGTGCACAGAGTGTAGGGAAATGCTTTGGGATAGGTGACTGTTCTCACCAAACCTAGGAGGACATGGCTTCATCTTCATCTATGTCGTGTGGAAGCATCCTAGCTTTCAATGACCCATCGCCACCTTCAAAACAAAGAACTCATAGGTCATTTCCTCCTGAAGATACTGTGCCCAGTCTAACATGGCCTGCTTCCAGGGCAGAGGTAGCCTTAGTTTCTCTAACCATACACTAGAGCAAAGTGAAGACTCTAATCCCTTGGAGCCTCTGGCCAGGACCATCTCTGGCAGGATGAAATGGAAGAGGATGTCCCTGTGTGTGGGGCCTGGGTACGACATACTTCCCACACTGTCTTATCTCATTGCCACAGATCAAAAATAAACCCTCTGCCCACAGAAGCTGATAGAACTGAAAAGAGCCTGCACCTGCCCACCCCATCAGGCTGCCAAATCTCTGCAAAAAGTGGCTCAGCATTTTGTAAGCATGTGGTAAAATATATATGACATAAAACTGAACATTTTTAATACAGAATTTATGGCCATTGAGTATACTGACAATGTTATATAACTGTCACCCTGATCCATTTCCAAACAGAGACTCTGTAATCATTAACTAGGAATTTCCCGTCTCCTTTCCTAGTCCCTGATATCCTCTTATTGTACATTTTATCTTGATGATTTGCCTGTTGTAAGTACCTCATTGTCAAAGGAGGAAATGAACATTTAATTTAAAGATCCTATTAAGACATGCCTATAATCTCAGTACTTGAAAGATGGAGGCAAGATTGCTGTGAGTTCAAGGCCAGTCTAAGCTACAGAATAAAATTCCAGGCTAGCCTGGCTACAGTATGAGACCTTGTCCAAATAAATAAGTAAATAAGTGCCTTGTAGAACTGGCCTGTAATCCTATCTAGAGATGGAGATGGGGTGATCACAAGTTTATGATCTGCCTGGGCTACAGAGTTAGTTAAAAAACAACCTTGGGTAACTTAATAAGACTCTTCTCAAAATAAAAAGTAAGCATAAGACTAAGATGTAGCGTAATGGTGGAACACTTCCCTAGAAAATGCAGACGTTCCATTGAAGCCTAAAAAGGCCAAGTAACCCACACAGAGAGGCACGGTGACACGTACCAAGAGACCCAGCACTCGAGGTAGAAGAAAAGGGATCAGAAGTTAGAGGCCAACCTGGGATACATGAATTAATTAATTAATTGAAAGTAAAAATACTAGTTGATTTTAGAATTCGGTGCACTTTACAAAACATTCCAATGAGTCAAGCAAACGAGGTTGGTTTTATCGACAGAAAAGGCTGAGTGGAGGCAAAACCAAAAAGAGACTGTAACTTTCCTTGCAGAAACTGTTTACCATCTGGTTAGTTCAGGTCCCTTATTTGTTGTATAAACAGAAAGTCACATAAACAGCTTAGTTTCAGCTTTGGTGACTAAGACTTTAGAAAAAGTAACTCCATTCCATAGTCTTTTGGGGCCTAGGGCAGAAACTTAGATTTAAACAGTGGCTCCTTGTAATTGTTTATTTATCATCATATGAGTGGGATCATAGCATATTTTCCTTTCATGCCTAGTTTGTTTTACTCACTCTAATGTTTTCAAGAGTCTTTTGTGCTGTAGCACTGATCAGAAATTAATCTTTTTACATTGTGTGTGTGTACACTACATGTATGTGGAGGTCAGAGAGTAACTTGCAGAAGTTGGTTCTCTCCTTCTACCATGTGAGTTCTAGGGACTGAACTCAGATTTTCAGACTTGTGAGGCAAGCCCCTCTACCCTCTGAGCCATCTTGTCAGCTGTCTCATTCATTGTTAATGATTAGAAAGTCCTCTACTCTTTGGCTGTACATTACTTGGCTTATCCACTCATCTGATGATAGCTGGTGGAAAGTACTTACACCTTTCAGCTACTGATGGTGTACCGGTGTCCTTTTGAGTCCCCAGGTCTTTTGGTTTATGCCTAAAAATGAAACCATTAGATGATGAGGACTATGCACAGCTTTCAGGGAGCCACGGAATTGCCTTGCATGGTGGCAGCACCAGCTTCTACTTCCTACCAACAGTACAGTGTCTCATTTCTCAACATTTTTGGCAATACTTGTTATTTCACACCAAAAGACAAAACAGTTGTCCTAGTGGGTGGGAAGCAGTTTCTCATTGTGTTCAGTCTCAGTATGTTTCAGGGTTTATTTTGTTTTCTGTATTGGTGGGGTGGGGCAGGGTGCAGCACATGCTATGGAGTACCACAGCATGAGTGTAGAGGTCAGAAGACAGCTCGAGGGAGATAATTCTCTCCTTCTACCCTGTCAGCTGTAGAGATTGAACTTAGGCTGCCAAGCTTGGCAGCAAGTACCTTTACTCACGGAGCCATCTTGCTGGCCCCCTTTGTTTTGTTTTGCTTGAGACAGGGTCTCATTCTTCTGTAGTCCAAGCAAGTCTGGAGCTTACTGTGTAGCTTAGGCTGCCCTCAAACTTGTTTTAATCCTCCTGCCTTAGCCTACCCAGCCCTGAAATAACAGATGTCCTGGTCTGTTTTGAGGTGTGTTTTGATTTGTTTTAAAATATATTTTGCTAGCACCCAAATCTTTTTATCAGAGGCAATGTTACCCAAAGTCTCCTGCTGACTGCAAGCAAAGGGACTTGGAAGGGTATCCAGAAGCTGAGGTGTGCACTCGCTATGCCTCCCTTTCCCTGTCTCACACAGACATCCCCAAGAGCCTTCTGAGGCAAATTGGCACAAAGTAGAAATCCCTCAAAGAAGCCCCTTCTTTTTATTTATTTATTTTTATTTACATTTCAAATGTTTCCCCCTTTCCAGATCTCCCCTTTGGAACCTCCCCATTTCCTCCCCCCTTCCCCTGCCTCCCCCTGATGGCTAACAAGACCCTCCTCTGCCGCACATGTGGCCAGCACCATGGGTCCCTCCATGTGTATTCCTTGGTTGGTGGATCAGTCTCCAGGAGTATGGGGGGGGGGGGGTCAGGCCAGTTGCCACTGGTGCTGCTTCCCCAGGAATGCAAACTCCCTCAGCTCTGTCAGTCCCTTCTCCGACTCCTCCATCTGGGAACTCACACTCTGAAGTCCCTTCTTTTCTGGAAAATTAATCTGGAAAGGAGCAACCATAACAGGGGCAAAAAGTTTCTTGTCCTTTGTCCTTGGGGACAAAAGTCACATTGGAGGAGGCCATCTCTGCTTTGGCAGCCGCTTGAGGTTATCAAGTGTAAACAGACCCCAAGAGAACAAAACAAAGCACTATGGGGCCTGGCAAAGACCTCTCCACCATCTGATGGAACACTGAAACTACAGAGATAGGTAGGTGCTGTGGTTGAAGCAGGGGACACAGAAGCAGGAGACACAGAAGCTTCTCCTGCATGTGAGAAAGGCTTAGCCTCATCCCTGGGAGTCTCCACGTTATTAGACTCCATCAGAAGATGACTCCTTCCTAAATGGTCATCAAGAAAAAGTCTCTGGGGGCTAGAGAGATGGCTCAGTGGTTAAGAGCACTGATTGCTCTTCCAGAGGTCCTGAGTTCAATTCCCAGTAACCCTATGGTGGCTCACAACCATCTGTAATGGGGATCTGATGCCCTGTTCTGGTGTGTCTGAAGATAGCATGGTGTACTTACATACATAAAATAAATATATCTTTAGAAAGAAAGAAACAAACAAAGAAAGAAAGAAACAAAGAAAGAAAGAAAAAGAAAGAAAGAGTGAGTCTCTGGGGTTAGAGAGATGGCTCAGCCGTTAAGAGCACTTGTAGCTCTTGCAGAGGACCCAAGTTTGGTTCCCAATATCCACACTGTGGTTCAAAGCCATTCCTAACTCCAGTTCCAGGAAATCCAGTGACCTCTTCTGGTTTTCATGGGCACCAGGCATGTACATGATGCACTTACATACATGCAGACAAAACACATGAAATAGAATAAGTAAATCTAAAAGAAGAAAGATAAAAGAAAAAAATTGTCCCTGGTTACATAAGGAGAACTCACCTGTAGGAATGCATTTTAGACTCAACAATAGATTGAAGACTCAAAGCCAACAGGGTAGTGGAGGAGCACCCGCACGCCCTTAAGCCCAGTGCTTGGGAGGCAGAGGCAGGCAAATCTCTGAGTTTGAGACCAGCCTGGCCTACAGAGTGAGAACCAGAACAGCTGGGGCGACATGGAGAAACCCTGTCTTGAAAAAGAAAGAAAGAAAGAAAGAAAGAAAACCAAAACCAAAACAAGTTGTAAGAGCACAAGAAAGTGAGTAAGTGGACTGTAGAGACACTCACCTGCTGATCCCTTCACTTGGGAAGGCCAGGCAAGAGGAGTCCCACGAATTCAAGACCAGCGTAGTCAACAATATTTAGTTCCATGCCAGCAAGGCTACATGGTGAATCTGTCTCAAATAAAAAAATAAGACTGTGAACTTGGATTTTGGAAGTCATGTGTTCTGACTACTAGTGCTCTGAGCCCTGAAGAGGAGGCCTGGTGCTTGACAGAGCCCCTGGGTGGTTTGAACACTCCTCTGGGGTAGAAGAGAAAGCCTCCCTAGGGCCAGATTGCCTGGCTGATAAGATCTCTGGAACCTCAAGCGATTAATAGAGGGGTGGAGAGTGTGACCACAATTTGTACCTTAAGCTAGTAAAGTGACCATACTTGTTACTTATAGTTCTCAAATACATCATTTCTGTGGCTCCTGGAAGTGAGGCTGAACAAAGGAGATCAGAGAGTATGTTACCCTCTTTGTCCTCAGGCAGGCAACATGAGGAAAGAGGGAGGGAGTCCAGATCCCCAGGAATCCTCAGCTATTTGTCAAGTTCCCCTTCTGCTTGGCATCTTCAGAATCCCACCATAACCTCTTGCCCAGGGCCACAACACAAGATAGCACTAAAGAACTCCATCCAATGGGGGCCAGCGAGAGGACAAAGTGGGTAACACTCTCGCTGCACAAGCTTGATGACCTGAGTTCATCTCTGGGGCTCTGGTGGTTTGAATGTGAATGGCCTCCATTGGCTCATGTATTTATTCCTTTCCATTAAGATTTATTTGTTTTCTGCAAATATGTTTGCACACCAGGAGAGGACATTGGATCCCGATATATATAGTTGTAAGCTGCCATGTGGGTGCTGGAATCAAACCTGGGTCCTCTGCAAGAACAAGTGCTTTTAACACCTGAGCCATTTTTCCAGCCCCAGTTGGTGGAACTGTTTGGGAAGGATTAGGAGGTGTTGGGGTGGACTTTGAAGTTTCAAAAGCCCAGGCCATTCCCAGTAAGGATGCTTGTCCCCAGGACTGATAACCAGAGTTTACAAGAAGGTAGAAGGAGAAAGCTGACTACAGGTTGTCCTCTGCCCACTTCACATGTGACCCACACACATACAATAAACAAGTAATGTAAAAAGAGTTTTAATAGCAACAACTTTTACACATATTAATTGGTTTTATTTTTTTATTCTAGAATCAGGATATACAATAAGCTAAATAGAAAAGGTTAGCCTTCTAGTTCAGTTTCTCAGTAGTGCTGAACCAGGTGCCAGGCAAGCACACTACCACTGAGCTACAGCCCCAGCCCAAGCCTAGTTATAAAGAGAGGGAAAGTCTTGAAGAAAGCAGAAAGAAAATATAAAGTTACTTTTCTTTTGAAGTGGGTACAGGAAACAAATAGAAAAATAGCCAGTTAGTTAACATCTGGGTTACTTTAAGTTACTTTTTTTGTTTAGGGTTAGAGAAAGAGTCAGTTGCTATTGGCATGCTTAGTAAGTCTGGCTGCTATCTTCCATCTCAGATTACAAGTTAGTTTTGTTTTACTTTTAGTAAACCCCCCCTCCCCCCGTTTTTGTAAACATTTTGGATTATTTTGTTTTCTTGATATAGGTTCTCCTTATGTAGTCGGTGCTCACTAACTCTAGCTTCCGGCTTCTGAAAAAGTGCTGGCATTATGGCTAGAAACCACTGCACTCTGCTTAGGGCCTTTTGTTTTGGGTGTTGGTTTGCTGTTTGGGGTTTATTATGTAGTCCTGGTGGCCTGGAACTTTCTAGGTAGAATAGGCTGGCCTTGAACTCACAGAGATCTGCCTGCCTTTGCCTCCCAATTGCTGAGTTTTAGAATATGCACCTGGAAGGTTTTGTTTTTATCAATTTACTCCAGATAAAGAAAATTAGTGCTTGTTGGTATAACTCAGTGGTGGGGCACATGCCTAGCATTTTCATGCACCACTCTGAATGTGATCCCCACTACTGAAAAAGAAAATTACACTGATTTGAGACTAATTAGGAATGCAGTTCAGGAAAACACAGATTGGAACAGTCATGCAAACATACAACCTGGTTTTGGTCTGGTGCAAGAGCCCAAAATCTAAATCTAAATCATTCTTAAGGCAGAAAGGGGGGGGGGGCTCATCTGTTAAGAGCTTGCCCTGCTTTTCCAGGGGATCAGAGTTTGAGCCCTCCCTCACACACACACACAAACACATTCTTGTCAGGCAACTCACAACTGACCCTAATTCCTGCTCCAGGACTCAAAATTGCCTGTACCTCCTGTTTTACAGGATCCAATTCCCTCTTCTGGTCAATATGGGAACTACATTCACATGCAAAATACACACACACACACACACACACACACACAATTAAAAAAATAAGAAGAAGAAAATATTTTTAAAGTCTCCTGCAATTCTTATCTCCCAGAGCTAATAGCCTAACAGGATGAATCTGGCTGCTTGGAGTGGTATTGGTGCATCTCCTCTGACTTCTGTTGCCTTCTACCAGGAAATGTGCCTGCGTCAAATGCAAGGCACTCTGAAAAAGAGGTTGGAATTCCCCAGCTCAACAGTTTTTCAGCTGTGTGTAAAAAGCATGATTCTATCAGTGGAACTTGGGAAATTTAGAAAGATGCTTAAGAAGACACTCTGGGCAGAAGAGGGAGATTTTCTTACCAAACAGGCAACCTCTACTTTCTCACAAAGATGATGGCAATTTTTTTATTTTATTTTATTTTATTTTATTTTTGCTACCAGGACAGGGCTCAGATGTGGTGTGGGCTCTGGGCCAGACAAGCCCAGTGCTAGCTGTGACCATCAGTCCTACTCCCTAGGCCAAGGTGCTAAATTCAGGTATCCCATCTGTTCTGGCTCTCCTGTTGTCCCTGTGAGCACATGTCTGGCATTCAGGTCACTTAAAATAAAAGCTCAATTATGTAAAAGAAATCTTTGGCCTGCAGTCTTTTCCATACCCATCATACAAAAAAAAAAAAGTTAAGTTGGAGTATGGTGGTGCAATACCTAGTTTCTCAGGAGGCTGAGGCAGAGAGGGGCTGCTTGAGTTGGGAGTTCCAGACTAGCCTAGGTAATATGAGAAGACCTTCTATTGGAAAACAAAACCTTAACAACAGGCAGGAAAAGAAAGACACAAGACAAAGGAGTAGGAAAAGAGACCAGAGCAGAAGCAAGGGTCTGACTCTTATCCATCTCAGCTTCGGTCAGCCAGCATGCTCATTTCTACGTACCCAGCCTCCAAGCAACAGATCAATGAATGCACTCATTTTACTGCAATAACCATGTATCTACTGGAGCAATTGATTCTTCATTTGTTTAATCATCTGCTTTTTTAAAAAATTGGTATCCAGAACTGGGAGGAGGTGGTGGTGGTGGTGGTGGTGGTGGTGGCGCGGCTGAGGCGGCGGCGGCAACAGCGGCAGCCCGGCGGTGCACGCCTTTAATCCCAGCACAAGGGAGGCAGAGGCAGAAGTATCTCTGAGTATGAAGCCAGCCTGGTCTACAGAGTGAGTTCTAGAACAGCCAGGATTACACAGAAAAACCCTGTCTTGAAATACATACATACATACATACACACACACACACACACACACACACACACACAGAGGAAGCTTGGTATAATGGGGGAGGGAGGGAATGGTATCCAAGGACAGAATGGCTTTGAACTTATTCTGAAGGCAAGGCTGGCTTTGAACTTCAGATCCTCCTGCCTTTACTCCTCAAGTGCTGGGATTACAGGCATGTGACACGATGACTAGCTATTTGCTTTCTCTCTCTCATACATGCCACATCATTTATGTGGTGGTCAGAGGGCAATTTTGTGGAATTGGTTCTCTTTTTCACTTTAGGTAGGTTCTGAGGATCAAACCCAGGCTGTAGAAGAGGTTGGAATTCCCCAGCTCTACAGTTTTTCAGCTTGTAGAGCAAACACCTCACCAACAGAGCTATCTCCTGGCCCTCAGATCAGGCTTTATTCAAAGCTAAATGCAGGTGTTCGGTTACTTAGAACACTTAAATATTAGCTGGACATAGTGATGCATGCTTTTAATTATAGCACTTGAAAGGCAAAAGCAGAATAATTTCAAGTTTGATGTCAGCCTGGTCTATGTAGTGAGTTTGAGGCCAATCATGGTTACACAGTCAGGACTCTGTATCAAAACAAAACAACAAACAAACAAACAAACAAAACTTAGAAAGTATCGTGGAGGGAGTCTCTTTTCTTAGTGTAATTAGTTGACAGAGGCCATATGAAAGCAGAGCCTAGACTGGGACAAGGAACAGGGTGACCAACTGTGTCAGTAGTGTTGAGGGGACAAGTCATTTAAGAGTAAGCTGACCAATATAAACAGAAAAATCATTTAAGAGGATTCTCCAGTAAAGGAAGGTGGCTCAGGCCTATAAGCCCAGCAATGGGGAGGCTGAGGAAGATTGCTACAAGTTCAAGGCCAGCCTGGCCTAAGTAAAATGTATCAGGCCAGCCTGGCCTAAGTAAAATGTATCAGGCCAGCCTGGCTACCGAGTGAGACTGCATGTAAAAAGGGCAGCAGTGAGAGGACTTGCTGCATTCTTTTGCAGAGGACTATGGTTTGGTTTCCCAGCTCCTGTACAGGAAGCTCCCAAGCAACTGTAACACCAGTTGCCAGGGACCTGACACCCTCTTCTGGTCTTCCAGGGTGCTAGACACACATGTGGTGCACATATATCATACAGACAAAGCACACATACATACAAAAAAATTAAATCTTAAAAAAGAAAAAGAAGGAAGAAAGGATGGAAAGAAAAGAATTTGAGAACTGGCCGTCTCCAGTTAGAGTATGATTTGCCAGTTGGCAATTTATTTGAGTCTCCAGAAATACAATCCATGGCAAGAATTTTTGTTTGTTTCCGAGAATTTAAGTAACTATGTAGGTGGTGGATAATTAGCTTGACTATAGTAAATACTTTACAATGTGCGCGTGCGCATGCGTGTGCGTGTGTGCGTGCGTGTGTGCGTGCGTGCGTGCGTGCGTGCGTGTGTGTGTGTGTGTGTGTGTGTGTGTAACATCACAGTGAATGCTGTGCTGGTTAGGATTTTCTTGTTGGTTGGGTGGTCAAACTGACAAACTGTCAAATTGGCCTATAGATGAGTCTATGGAACATCTTCTTGATGATGATTGATGTGGGAGAGCCTAGAGCACTGTAGACAGTACCACCCTTTGATAGTAGCCTGGGGCTATACAAAAAGGAAGCTGAGAGGGCCATGGGGAGCAGGCCAGTGAGCAGCTTTTCATGGTCTTTGCTTCAGTTCCTAACTCTAGTTTTTGCCTTGAGTTCCTGCCTTGACTTTTCTTCATGATGGATTATAGGCTGTAAACTGAAATAAACCCTTCCCCCCACATGCTGGTTTTGGTCAGTGTTTTATCACAGCAATAGAAAACAAACGAATACAGGCTTTGGCTATGTTTTCTTTCTCAGTTATACCTCAGTAAAGCTAAAAAAACCAGAGAGCTTCAAGTTGGCCGTTTTTTCTTTTGTGGTACATAAATAACTATTCATAGTATAATTTTATATTCTAGTCATGTTCAATAATTTAAAAATCAAGAAAATATAATCATATATGACAACTTTTATCAAGCCTTTTAAGGAAGACAAAGTTAAGCAGCTCGAAGGATTTTTATTTGTGGAAAACAGTTCCCCCACATATCCAGTGACAGGGATGGAACCCAGGTCCTTTCACATGGGGATCTTACCCAGGAATTTCCATAGAGAGCCCAATCTTCCTGCCTCCATTTTCCAAGTGCTGGGGTCAGAGGTATATGCCACCATGCCCACCTGGGAAGTTCAATTCTCAGCTGAGTCTGGCATTCAATTGTCTCCTAAATATAGAACTGGATGTGGACCTTCCTCTTCTTCCCCGTGAAGTGTAGATGCCCTTTGTAGCATTATTTTAAAGCTAGAAGAATGTACAACTGTGAGGTCCACTTTCTGGTCGGGCTAACTGGGATTCCATTATTGTTGGTGTTACATGGTTTCATGTAGCCTAGGCTGGCCTTAGACTCACTGTGCAGCTGAGGATGACCTTGGACTTGGGTTCTCCTGCCTCTACTTTCCCAACACTGGTTGTATGCAGTGCTAGGGATTGAATGCATGGCCTTATGAATTCTAGCTAGCGAGCACTCTACATACTGAGCTGCATCCTAATTCTTAATTAGGACTCCTTTGACTACAAACCATGGAAATCATCTTCAATGGGTTAAGCCCACGAAACAAACAAAATCCAGAGGCATAAGCAGGAGGGATAGGCTTGTTAATTGTGAGACCTGGGAGGGGGCTGGCGGAGAGTGGCTAGATCCATGTGCGTGCATCCAGTCTCTGATCCCACCTCACCACTCTGCCTTTTCTGGGTTGGTTCTTCTCTTGTTTGCTGTTCTCATGTGCTAACAAGATGTCTCCCAAGAGTTCCATTTTGATGTCATCAGCATTCTTGGAAAGAGTGTGTCTTCCCAATAGTTCTGAGGAAAACAGCCGACAATCTCATGACTGGGTTATTTCCCCAGTGCTGGAGCTGACAGAGTGGTGTCAACTACACAGGAACTCCTTGAGCTGAGAGCGGGGGCAGGGCAGTTTCCCAAAGGAAACCAGGGTGCTGATTAGCAGAACTGGGAATTGCTAAAAGCAGGCAGGGAAAACCAAACACACAGGGGATACGTGTCAGGAAACCCCCAAACTTCCTTATGTGTCCCCCAGCTGGAAACTGCCATTTAGTCCAGTTGAAGGACATGTGATTTATTAAGCAACTAGAGTCTTTTCAGGAAAAGGTGAGGTAGAAGGGGCAGTTACTCTGGGCTGATTTGGGTCCCTGCTCCCTCTTCTCTCGGCCTCAGCCTCAGAGACAGGATTTCCTGGAGTCACAACTGTTGCTGGAGGGTGGCTACCACACAAGCTCAGAAGCCTCTGCTCAAGACCGAATGCTACCTGAACAGATATGTGCTTGTGGGCACTCAGCCCAGTGGGATAAGAGGAGACAGCACCAAATTGTGCCTAGAACTTCACATTGAGGTAGTACATGTTAGGGTCTTGGGTGCCAGTGGTAGAAGTCAAATGTGGATTCCACAGACACAAGTCGGTGCCTCCATCCTAACTAACAGTGGCTAGTGCTGGGGCTGGGAAGGTGGCTTAGTGGATAAGGCAATCACTATGTAAGTGGGAATTTGAGTTCCCAGAACCCACGTAAAACTGGGTGCTCTAGCAAAAATCTGTAATCCCAGGACTCCTACAGGAGAGATAGGTGGTCGAGACAGGAGAATCCCTAGAAGCTTCAGCCAGTTAGCCCACATGCAGCAGAGAACAAACAAGGCCCTTCAAACAAGGTGGAAAGCAGTGATTGACACCGAGGTTGTTCCCTGACATGGACATATATGCCATAGCATGCATGTTCATGCTCAAATATCTAAGCACACATCACACCATCACATGGTTACACAAACACACAAGAATGTCCACTGCCAGGAAAAGCCAGGATTTGTTTAACTTAAGAGATATCAGAAAGGAGAAACCTGCCTCTCCCTCACCCGTGTATTAAGATTAAAGAGACCTGAGCTCTGAGCCGTGAACCTGAGGACGGGATATGCTGGACTTCAGCACGAACAATTTGGCCTGGTTAGAGTGAGTATCCATGAGTAGAGTTGATAGGGGACCCTTCCTGAAGAAAACCCAAACTTCCATGGAAACTGGATTCCTCACCCAGGGGTCTTCCATCCCTTACCCCCACCCCACTCCGCTCTGTGTTCCAGGAAGCTGACTTCTATAGATTCTTGCTTCAGTCTGGGGTTTGGCTAACGGAAGTGTTATTAAATCAGGCCTGTTCTACAGGATGACAATAACTGAAGCAATGGGGTTTGCAAAACGAAAAGATAGAGCCAGGCTTAGTGGCATGTGCCTGCCTGTAATTCCCGCACTGGAGAGGTAGAGCAGGAGGATTGAGAGTTCAAGGCCAGCCTAGGCTACATAAGACCTTGTCTCAAATTAATTAAGCAATGAACCAAAAAGAGAAAGAAGGAAAGGAGGGAGGAAGGGAGGGAAGGAAGCAGAGAAAGACCTATAGTTACAGCACTCTACAGTTTGAAGCAAGAAGATTGAGCTAGCCAGGGCTACACAGTGAGACTCCATCTCAAATATACAAAGCTTGAGAGATAGCTCAGTCGTCGAGGGGCAAAAGGACTAGAGCTTGGTTCCCACCATTCATGTCAGGTTGCTCACAGTCACCTGTAACTCCAGCTCTAGAGAGTTCTGAGATCTGGCCTCCATATGCATAAACACATACACCACACAGACACATGTGATTAAAAATACATACTTAAAGCACCAACAAAACCGCAGTGGCTAAATGTAAGGAAACAGGCTCTCCCAACCTCAAGCCTGACTTTCTCAGGCTAGAGTTTACAGGAATTAGAGAGCACAATAGAGGTGGCCTGAGGTATGGGAAAAGATGGCCGGGGGTGAGACAGAGTGAAGTAGTCAGCGGTCTGCACATGTGTAATCAAACTTCAGGACTCTTCAGAAAATGGCAGTGTTGGCATGTTCGGAGGGTGGAGTTTTGGGCCCTCTGAAGTCAAGAGGTCGTCCATTAGACACTTACAGAACTTAGAGGTTATGGTGAAGACTGGGTAGATTCCACCAGTTTGAGGTTATCTTTAAACTTTTGAAAAACAACCTGGAGAAACATTACTGTAAGAGGTGTTATCTAGAGCTGAGTTAGCTGGGAGTGTGCTGCTAATTGATGTGCCCTCTAAGGTAGGTGACCAAAGCAAGTTGCTCAGAGTAAGTAAAGCCAGAGGGTTGATTCAGAATCTCCTCCGGCTCCAGAAAGGCCCAGCTGGTGACCAGAGAAAGGGAAGAGAGTGAAGTCAGGGTATTTATTCCCCGATGCCCTCCTTGGGGTGCAGCCTTGAGTTTGCTCTATTCCTCAAGAAAAAGTCACAGATCCTCAAAATATTTCTCAGAGATCTTTCTCATTCCAGAGTCTGATAACTCTCCTTGGGTGCTCAGGTCTTTTAGGCGGTGGCAACTTTGCAACCAGGAGCTTTAGGTTCCACACCTAAAGACTCTTTCACACATAAAACCTCTGCATATTTTCAAGTTTCTTGTTGGGACACTGGATGATTCTGTCCCTCAAATTCTATTGGCTAAAAGAACTTAGAAGGTGGAGGTCAAAGAATAAAAGCAGGCACCAGGCAGAGGGGGTACAGCCAGGGGGCCAAGCAGACAGGCCAGCAGTGACCAACAGCAGGGGCTGTATTCTCCACAGCTAACCCAAAGGCCCAGGTTTACTCTTTTTCCATGGCTAGATTTCAACCATCAAGAAGACTGGCATTTGCTAGAGCTCCTCAGACCCCAAATGTACTGGTCAGATGGAAGACAAACTAGGGCCAGCAAGATGGCTCAGCAGGTGAAGTACTTATCTCTTAAGGCTGGTGACCTGAGCTTGATCTTTGGGCTCCGTGGTGAAAAGAGAAAACTGGTGTCTCTAACCTACATACACACCCACCCTCTCACACATGTGATAATAATAAAATTGTTTTTCACTAAAGGACAAACCAAAGAAATGACTCAGGAATTTGACCTGTTGGAACATCATGCAGCGGTTTCTCCTGTGAGATGGCTCTAGCCATGCACTGTTCTTTTCCTCATGGAGCTGAGGGGTGTTATTGCTGAGGCAGACAGGGACTAAAGGTGTGGGAAAACAGAGGTGTGGGGCTGAGACTTGCCTCTGAAAGCAGAGGAAGTCAGAGAAAGATCCAGGCTCAAAGTTTCCACAGAAAATCCCACCAGCTCACTGGCCTCTTAATACTGATGCATCTACATAACTGAGGAGGATTCCAAACGGTCCAGTGTTCCCTTCTCTCATCCGAAAGACCCCTTCAGAGAGCGACTAGATGGGGGAGATGTCTGCAGGAAGAAGAGAGGGCGTCTCCAGGAGCTGCTTACTAAGCCACAGCGCTCCAGCCGTCTGCTCTGATGCTCTGAAGATGTGTCTAGGAGGAAGCAGGGCTGTGTACAAAAGGTCTCCACAGGCGTTTAAGGGCCAGAGTGTTCTGAAAATCAGTGGTCTCTAGAGGTGACTATGTGAACAAAGTTGTCACTTTGTCAGGACCAGTGTATGATGCATGGGCCTGGGAGAAAACCAGGAATACCCCCTCCCATTTTCCATACTGACTTCATATAAAAGCTTTTGTGGCTACAAGGATAGGAACCAAAGAGCCAGCTCACAGCTAGTGGGCCAAGCAGTGTGACCCAAACTTAGAGGAGAAGCTAGGGGACAAAAGGACAGACTGCCACTACCTGGAGGAACACTTGGCAAGGTGAGGGTAGGGTTGGGATCAAGGTACAAATGAAGAGCCCCAAAGAATCACACAACATTGCCTATATGGAGAGACCAGATCAATACCCAGTGCAGACTGAAGCAAGAAAGGTCAGGGGTCTCTGTCCACCAAAGGGAAGTTATCTGTGGAAGAATTTGCCAGGCCCCACCTTCCTTGAATTAGTTAACAAACAAAAATGGCTGGGCTTCCCCGACAGCTCATAATTCGCCTATCTCAGTCTCCCAGCTGCTAGGATTACAGGCCTGAGCCACTAGAAAAGAGAAGTTGTAATCTGGGCTGAGGATCAGGAAGTTCCGTAAGTTTTACATTCAGAAAAGTGGGGGTGGGGGAGGCAGTGGTGGTGGAAGGCAGAGGCAGGTGGTTGGTTCTCTGTGAGTTTGTGGCCAGCATGATCTACAGAGTGAGTTCCAGGACAGCCAGGGCTACACAGAGAAACCCTGTCTCAAAAACCCCAAAAAGAATGAGGTTGGGGGAGTGTAACACACACACACACACACACACACACACACACCGTGGCATGAGCACCACAATTGTACCATACATCAAACACACACACACACACACACACACACACACACACACACACCGTGGCATGAGCACCACAATTGTACCATACATCAAACACACACACACACACACACACACACACACACACACACACACACACAAACATACTAATAAAAAATAGAGTAACCTGGACAGGGCATAACACTTATGAGACATCCCAGACACCCAGAGGCCCAGGGTGCCACTAAGATGAGCAGGTGAGTGGTGGAGAGATGGAAGAGAAAGAGAAGCAGATAGTGTTTGCACAATGAAGAGAGGCAGAACTGGAGACTCGAGGGTAGTGAGGAACAGCCTGATATGAGTAGCCAGTGATGGCACCTGAGGCTGTGGTGAGATCCTGGCCTGTGCAGGGCCATGTTTGGGTCCATGGTCCTGCAGCAGTGGGCGTGTGTGTGTGTGTGTGTGTCTGTCTGTCTGTCTGTTACCACCAAAGGCCATAAGGACATCCCTGGTCTGGGATGCTACCTGGGGTCATGTTGATGTCTGAGGACTGTGCACAGCTGGCCTCTGGCACCTCAACCAGGAAGCAAGGTAGACCTGGCCCTGCTTGCAGGGATGAGGGGGTGGGGTGAGCCACCCGAGGGTGAGTGCAGGAGAACTGGCTGGAGCTCTTATCTGAGCAGCATGGGAGAACTGGCCCCAAGGGTGAGAGAGCAGAAGAGCTGCTCCTGGCTGTAGCAGTTGGACGAGTGGGTCTACACTTTGCCTGGGCAGCACAGTAGAGCTGGCCCTGGTGGCAGGGCCATGGGTGAGCTGGCTCCACCCCTTGTCTGATCTGATAGAACCAGAGCTGCAGATCTCCAGACACAGGGCAACAACAGGATATCCAAGAGGAGTCCAGTGGGGGTCTTGTACTGGTAGTATAGCAGAAGCCAGAGGCCCTGACCAGATCAATGACTCACCACAATGATCACTTGTAAGAGCAGCTGTTTGAGCAAAAGGGTGTGTTGTGCACTGTGACACTGCAGCTTCCACAGTGAGATTTTGTGTGTTTTTTGTTTTCTTTTCAGGGGAGGTTGCCAGAGTCTGTATGAAGGGTCTGGGAGATGAGCGTGATTGGGGTGTGTAGTGGTTTGAATAGGAATGGCCCCCATAGACTCATGTGTATGAATGCTTGGCGAATAGGGAGTGGCACTATTAGGAGGTGGAGCCTTGTTGGGGGAAGTGTGTCACTGTAGGTCTCCTATGCTCAAGCTATGCCCAATGTGGCACACTGTCTCCTTCTGCTTCCTTTGGATCAAGATCTAGAACTCTTGGCTCCTCCAGAGCCATGTCCGCTACTATGCTTCCCACCATAAGGATAATGG
This sequence comes from Rhynchomys soricoides, assembly GCA_019843965.1. NCBI lineage: Eukaryota > Metazoa > Chordata > Mammalia > Rodentia > Muridae > Rhynchomys > Rhynchomys soricoides. The sequence goes on along the minus strand of JADRCH010000315.1, from coordinate 3,054,421 downwards.
ACAAAACCTCTGAAACTGTAAGCCAGCCCCAATTAAATGTTTTCTTTTATAACAGTTGCCTTGGTCATGGTGTCTCTTCACCACAATAAAACTTTAAGACAGTATACATGATGTAAAATTCATAAAGAATCAATAAAAAGTTTAAAAAATTTAAAAAATAAAGTAAAATGCAAAGTCACTGGGTGTGGTGATGTAATATCTTTTATCCAAGCCATCTAGAAACAGAGGCAGGCAGATCTCTGAGTTTGATCTATATAGCAAATTCCAGGCCATCGTGGGCTCCATCATGAGACCTTGTCTCAATCAATCAGTCAGTCAGTCAGTCAGTCAGTCAGTCAACCAACCAACCAACCAATCAATCAATCATAAATGGTGGTCCAGAGTAGCAGGGCAGAGTCAAATACGCTACTGTAAGAAAGAGGGGCCAATAAAAAAAGGGGGAATGGTCGAGAGACCCCAAAACAGAACTAGGGGGCTGTAGCCCGAGTGAGGATCAAAATGGAGAGAAAACTGGATTCAGCACTTTTAGAAGAAAAGACTTGTCTGATGGGGGAGTCCCTGAAGAGGGACTGTGAAAGGGAAGGAACCCACAGAAATCCCTTCACTCTGTGGCTTATACAAAGCTGGGTACAGTAGCCTTAGCTCTCAATCCCAGCACATGGGTAGCAGCAGCAGGAAGAGCTCTGTGGGTTCAAAGCCAGACAGTTCTGGACCGACTAAAGCTCTGTAGTGAGACCTGTGTCCAAAAAACCTCAATTCTGTGTGGGGAAGCATAATCTAGATTTGCATATGTGAAGAAGCACTCATTGTCCTCATGTGTTTTGGTGACACTGGTCTAGTGCAGGGGCAGTCAACAGAGCCACATCTTGACTCTTAACTCCTCCAGTTTCCTGTGTGTATGTGGTAGCATCTGTGATGTGCTTCACAGGGAATCCAGCATGTGACGGTCACCAAGTGGAGGACAGTGGCCTTTATCCTTTCCATGGCTGGAGCTTGTTGAGTAAAGGTCACTTTGGTGTTCCATGACCAATGGCCTCCAGAACCAGGAGAGTTCCTAGGGCAGAGAGAAGGAAAGTAGCCCAGGAGGAGGAAGCAGAAAGGCCCGGCACTGCAGATACCTAGAAATCCAGCCATCCTGTACAGGCAGATGCAGCTGTCCAGCCAGCATCTGCCTGTATGCTGGGGCCCAGGAATCATGTATGGAGTGGCTTTGGGCAGAAACAAAAGAACCAAACCAGGGACTGTCAAGGCTTTATCCATAGATCTGTGGCTCTGCTCCCCTCAGGATCTGCTCTGGACTAACATTAGCATTCCACCCTGGAGCCAAGGACTGCCCACTCTAAGGCCTCTTTGTTTCTGTTGGAAGGAGGTCCTGCTACAGCCCTAATTGGTCAGTGCTGGGAAGACTCAAAATAGGGCAGAGAGGAACTTTTAAAGTGTCTGCATTTTGCCAAGTCCTAAAACAGGCCCTGGGGTTCAAGATGACTCAACCCTTCTCCTAGGGACACTTGTGTGCTGATGAATCTATTGTTGTGGGCAAAGGTGACCAGAGGAACCCCTACTCTAGGGAGCCACCTAGCCACACCTCCCTAGACTCTTTCTTATTTCCTGCTGGATGGGGCAGCTTTGAGTTCTGTGTCTGGTTGAGTCTCCAGGAGGTATCCTGGATGCTAAAGTCTGGATGGGGCAGGCCCTGACGGAGGTCCAGCATGGTAAACCAAGTTTTCCACTGAGCAGCCCTCTCTCTGATTTAAGGCAGCAGCTGGACACAGCCTGTAATGATCCTTTCAGGGGCTTACTAGTCTGTCACTGGCCACCAAGTGACCTGCTTGTGTGTACATATGGGTGTGACACTGTGAATCTGTCCTTTGCTATTGGGCAGGATCAGACCAACCCGGCAGGGCCATTCTTCTTCCCTCTTATGCCAGAGCTCAGGATGCCTTGGTAGTCTAGAAACATCTCCAAGGACAAGCAACATACTAAATTTCTCTGTGCCTGTTGTTAAGTCTACACTATGTGTTTCTACAAAGCTTCTTTAAAAGGGTTTTTTCAGAGGCAGGAGGATGAGAGTGTGTGTCCATAGTATTCATCATTGCTCAAGAACTCCTCTGACAAGTGCCATTTTTAGGGGGCAGGGTGAAACAGGATTTCACTGTGTAGTTCTGGCTGTCTTAGAATTCACATATGAGCCACTCTGGATCTCCCTCTCACATGCTAGGATGGGCATGTCCCAAGTACCCAATGTATTAAATGAAGTGGATAGACTCCTGGAGGAGAAAATCCTAAGACTTCTAAGGAGAAACTTCTAGAGAGACTCTAAGATACTCAGCGCCAAGAAGAGCAACTGGGGAGCAGTCTCGTGGGCTCTATGGTCTTGGATAAGGTGAGGAAGTAGAGACTGTGAGGGTGGAATTCAGAAGTTCTGACAGGGAGAGGGTGAGAGCTGAGACAGTTGCTATGAGCAAGCTGACTGGAAGCCCAGACTCGGAAGCTCTACCTGGGAATATGACAAGGTGGGAACCTTGGAGCCCTGATCATCAGAGCTAAAGGGGCTTTGACGCCTACTGCAGCTTCAGGGATGGGAAGATTGAAGTCTAAAGGGCATGTCTTAGGTCATTCGGGGCATCAGAGGCAGGGTCTAGGTTCAAGCTGGGGATGGCCTGACTCTCAAGACAGACCATTCCCTGCCATGCTCGGGCCTTATGTATTTATTGATTGATTTATTGATTATTTTTGCTTGCTTTCTATTGCTGTGATAAACACAATGACCAAAAACAAGTTGGGGAGGAAAGGCTTATTTCAGCTTACAGTCACTAGTCTGTCATAAAGACAAGTCAGGGCAGGAATACAAGGAATCCAGAGGCAGGAACTTGAAGCAGAAGCCATGGAGAAACGTTGTTATCATTAGCTCCCCATAGCTTGCTCTGCTTGCTTTTTTTTTGTAACTGTTGTTTTGTTTGAGACATGGTCCCTCTATGTAGCTCTGGCTGTCCTGGAACTCACAGATATCCCTGTGCCTCACTTCCTAAGTATTGGAATTAAAGGCATGTAGTACCAAACCAGGTATCCGTCCACTTTCATAAACTGCCCGCACCCACTGCTCAGACATGCTATGGCCACAGTGGAGGTTCCTTTTTCTCAGATAACTTTAGCTTGTGCCATGTTGACAAACAAACTGACCAGCTCCTCTGCCTTTTATTTCAAATAACAAACTGAACCACAGAGAGAAGTAGGTCTCCCCAGAGGACTCAGTCAGAAAGCCACAAAACCAGCCACCAGATCCAACTGTCCTGACCCCTCAGCCTAGGGCTGCTCCCTCTATATCTTTATCTCGTGGAGAGAGGAAAGAGCAGTCCCATTTACAGAGTCTCTGTTAGGCAACAGGCCCGTGACACACAGGCCTTCCTTATCTGAATAACCTCAAAGGCAAATGTTTTTGCCCACATTAACAAATCAGAGAAAAACAGGTTCAGAGAAGCAAAGCACCTTGTTCTTGGCCACACAGCAAAGTAAAGACTCAAGCCAGTGTTTGTCCACGTCTCAAACCTGTGCCCTTCTCTTTCTCAAACTGTATTGGGTTTGGGGCCCCAAGTTGGTAATTGTAAAGGCGTGTGGAGAGAGAGAGAGGAAACCAGGGGCAAACTCCAGCACCAGGCTCCAACTGTCAACTTACGCCAACAACAAAGATCAACAGAAGTGACCTTGGAACGGCAGGCTGTGCCTCCCACTGACAGCAGGGATTTTTTTTTTCTCTAATGTACATTGATCCTCACCTGGCAATAAAGCCACGAAGAACAAACAGCTGGTAGCCTGGCTCCTGGCTTGTTGACACCCAGTAGTTTCAGGTTAGGCACTCTTGGCTGAAACTTCAGCTCTGAAGACTTTTTAAGATATTGGGGCTGGCGTGACGGCTTAAAACGTAAAGTCTGTGTCATCAAGCTTGACAACCTGAGTTCCACCCAGGACCCACATGATGGAAGGAAAGAACCAACTCCTGAAAGTGGTCCTTTGACTTCTATATGGGCACAGTGACAAATGTACACCCCTCCTACACAAATAAACTCAAAAAAAGAGAGAGAGAGAGAGAGAGAGAGAGAGAGAGAGAAGAAGAGGAGGAGGAGGAAGAGGAGGAGACTCTCCCTCTCTTAACATAGACAAGTTTCTTGGACTTCTGGTCTACCCAACTAGGGATAGAAATCTTGCCTATCTATATATTTTCCAGCTGTACTCATTCACCCTTGCTGTCACATTCTTCTTGCTTGGCTATAGAAGCAATCCTCTATGTGACTGGCCTTCTTATTCAAACCTGAGATAGCTCCATGGTTTCCACTGGGGCCCAAAGTCGCTGTTCCCATAGCCCTAGAATTAATTAGCCACAGCCTTATTTATGCTGAAGGGATAATGACCATTTGACCTGCTTTGAGTCTGCTTACCTGGGCTGAGCCTGCGGTCCTGACATTCCTAAGAAATGTGTCCAAAGTGCCAAAGAACAGCCAGCATGAGTCACCTGTTGTCACCTATTACATTCTAGGCCCTCTGCTCTGCTACGCAGCCTGACACAAAAACGACATCTGTGCATCTCATTGTGTCCCTATCCTCTTGGATCTCAACGCTTTAAAACTTGATCCAAGTGCAGCATCTTGTGTTTCTCCTTTAATTTCCTTGTTCTAAATAGTAGCAATTTGTGCAGGGCGTGGTGGCTCATACCTTCAATTCCAGCACTTGGGAGTTCAGTGTGTAAGCATGAAAATTGTCACGACTATGAAACCAGTCTGTGTTATGTAATGAGGTCCAGGCCCAATAGACATGAGCCATTCAAAGGGCTATGATCAGTTTATCAGCAATCCCCTCAAGTATTATATCTTTCTATGCTTAAGGATGTATGTGTGTTGTTTTGTTGTTTTGGTTTTTTGAAATGGGGTTTCTTTTTTTAATTTTTAATTTTTTGATACTTTATTTACATTTCGAATGTTTCCCCCTTTCCAGATCTCCCCTTTGGAACCTCCCCATTCCCTCCCCCCTCCCCTGCCTCTATGGGGATATTACCCCACCCACCCACCCACTCACTCTCGGCTTCGAAATGGGGTTTCTTTTTGTGTATCCCTGGTGTCTTGTTTTGTAGACCAGGCTGACCTGGAACTCACAGAATCTACGTGCCTCTGCCTCCTGAGTGCTGGACTTAAAGGCATGGGCCACCATTGCCAAGCCTACTTAAGGAAGTTTTGTTTGCTTACATTTTGTTTTTGAGACCGTTATACCCAATGTTAAATGATGCTGGTTAAAGAGTTTTGTGCATGCTAGACCATCCATCTGTCATCTGAGCTACAACCCTACATAGCCTTTGTGATTATGACAGTGATGGCTGATGTGAAGTGTCCTGTGGGGACCCTGGCAGCTTTAAGGTCTCCAACAACAACTCTTCAGATGACTATGAGCCTTACATGAGCAGGACCCTTGTCCTGAGACATGATTAATTCAAGATTCAGAGAAGAGAACATTGGGTGTGGTCCACAGGGTGCTCTGGAGGACTTCCTGCCTGCTGCTTCAGAGGAGATTCAGAACCCAGGGCCTGGGCTGCAATAGTACCATCAGGACGCTGCAAGCTGTCTCACCTGGCTTGGGTGGGTGTTTTCCTGAGGCAGAGGCTATGCCAGACAGGTCAAACACCATCTTAGCATCTCTGTCCCTCAAATGTGAATTACCAACTCTCTTGGCAGAGGAGGAAACTGAGGCTCACTCAGGTAGAGAAGCCAAGCCTCTCAGATGGACTCCAGGCTTTTTTAACAAAGTCATCACAGGCTAGACCTGCAGTCTGCTCTGAGCTCCCTTAGGTGGTTTGAAGAAGAAACCTCCCAGGACTGGACGCCTGTCTGGTGTGAAGATGGGCCTTCAAAGCTTAGGTAAAAGTTGTTTAGCCAGGAAGATTCCAGGAAAGCTGACAGAGAGCAAGCCACTAGACACCGGCCTGTGAGCTTCACACCCTCTGGACTTGAAGCGAAGTTCTGGCTCCTGTCTGGGCCCAGGGAAGGTTGTTTAGGAGCTGGGTCTGGCTGCAGATCAGAAAACAGGGCCCACCCTGGCGCAGAAGCTGGGCCTGCGGGCGAGTCCAAGCTAAACCACCACACAAGGGTCCATTGTGGTCTCTCCACCCGGCCCTGGGTTCTGCCAGCCCTTCCGGCTCCCGGAAAGTGTTTTCCTTCTGGCTACTCCCAGGGCAGCCTGCCCTTGGCCAAGATGCTGACAGGCCACACCTCCTGCCTCTCCCACTTAGTGGAGATTCTGGAGACTGATAGCCCAGAGTGTTGAGGCCAGTCGGCTTGTCACACACAGGGTCCCTAAAGCTTAAGGAAATGAGCACAGCAGGATCAGAATCAGAATCTGAACCTTGCACTTCATAGCCATGTTTTCCAACAAGGAGGGAGGCAAGAGGAGTTGGACCAGAGAGGGGAGCAGCTGTCTCCTCATAAAGCCTTAGGTGGCATTCTGAAAGGAATAACGATATTCATACCTTTTCTGGGATAGCTGGGTCCTCCAGGAAACAGCTGGGATAGCCTGTGGGTTTCCCCGCTTCTTTTGGCATCCAGCCTTGAACTGCCAAACTGTAAAAACCAGGCGCCGGCTGGTAGGACGCTCAGTGGGTAACACTACTTGCTGCAAAGCCAAACAACCAGGACCCAAAGGATGGAAGGAGAACCAACAAGGAGAACCAACTCCTGAAAGTTGTCATTTGGCGGGACGGGAGGGGTTGGGACAATAAACAAAGCACGGATGCATTGTGTGATGTTGTGAGGGGACCAGGCACAGAAGCAAGGGGTGATGTTGCTGGGACAAACAGGATTAGAATTTGAGGCTTCATCACTGGCTGCCCAGACCAGAGGCTCCGGGTTCTGGGGTTTCCTCGACTTTTACCCGGGAAGACAGCGCCACCTGGGGCCCAATACGTGGGATTTGAATCCCTCTGGAGATCCTACTACTCTGAACTCTCTGGGGATAGCCGGACTGAGCCGGTTGCTGGGGATAATAAAGGGATTCTCACGCAGGCAGGCCGCAGGCACAACAGTAGAGAACCACTGTTCTGGATGAGAAGGCCTTGAGGAATCAGGGATGTTTTGATGGGGACCTGCAGGGTGGAGGCCACGGGTTTGGAGTTGGGCTTTTGACGGGTGCCAGTAAACTGCCCGTACCGAGTGAATGGTACTCAGTTCAGTTCCGTGGAGAGCTTGAAGCGCGGGCACATGCTGGCAACAGCATCAGACAAGTAGAGGAAGGAGGATAAGGAGACCAAGTTTATAACAAGCTACATAGGAAGTTCGAGGTCAACCTAAGCTACATGAGACTCCGTTGATGACTCAGTGAGAACACTGTACAAGCATGAAGACCTAGGTTCAGATTCCATCACTAAGTTTTTTTAAAAAAGTAAGTCTGTTGCTACGATGAAATACCATGACTAAAAGCAACTTGGGAAGGAAAAGATTCCTTTTTCTTTACAGCTTACAGCACATCATTGGAAAGAAGTTGGGGCAGGAACTAAAGCAGAGACCACAAAGAAATGTTGCTTCCTGGCTTGTTCCTCAGGAGCTTGCTCAGTCTGCTTTCCTATACTACAGATGCTCATTTGCCCAGGAGTGGCACTGCCCCAGTTGGCTGGGACATCCCATGTCAATCATTAATTGCCTACAGACAATAGGATGGAGGCATTTTTTCAACTAGGATTCCTCTTCCGAGATAACTCCAGTTTATGTCAAGTGGACAAAATCCCTGAATTTGGACAGCCCATAACCCCAGGGGTCTGGGGAGTAGAAGCCAAAGGATCCCTGGGGCTTGCTGATCAGTGAGAGACCCTGTCTGGAAAGACTTAGGGCATTCTCCTGCGTTCTCCTCTGGCCTCCCTGCAAGTGCAAGGACACGTGCACCCATGCTCACAAATGCAGGTATGCCAGATTAACATATAGCAGTCACACAGATACTCAAACGTATGCATCTGTTAAGCATGAAGAAGGGACTGTGAGTGTAAACGTGGCTGCTTTGATTTTACTTCTGTATCTGTGATACTTTTGTATCACTTTGCACAACTCTCCTCCTCCTCTTCCCCTTCTCCTCCTCTTCCTCCTCCTCTTCCCCCTTCTCCTCTTCTTCCTCCTCCTCTTCCCCCTTCTCCTCCTCTTCCTCCTCCTCTTCCCCCTTCTCCTCCTCTTCCTCTTCCTCTTCCCCCTTCTCCTCTTCTTCCTCCTCCTCTTCCCCCTTCTCCTCCTCTTCCCCCTTCTCCTCCTCTTCCTCTTCCTCTTCCCCCTTCTCCTTTTCTTCCTCCTCCTCTTCCCCCTTCTCCTCTTCTTCCTCCTCCTCCCTTTGTTGCTGTTGTCTGTGTAGCCCTGGATGCCCTGGAACTCCTTCTGTAGACCAGGCTGGCTTCAAACTCACAGAGATCTGCCTGCCTCTGCCTCTCAAGTGCTGGGATTAAAGGAGCATGCCACCACCACCTGGCTGTCTTCCTTTTTTAAAAATGAAAACAGTAACTTACTTTTTTCTCCAACTAAACTGACACTAAGCTTTATAAAGCTTATGTGCGTATGCATACCTGCTTCTCAGTATGTACATCATGTGCTTGCAGGTGCCCTCAGAGGCCAGGAGAACCTGGGTCCTCTGTAAGAGCAGCAAATGCTCTTAGCCACTAAACCATCTCTCCAGTCCCATACACGGGCTTTTTCTTTTACCTCTCATTTTCCTCTGTTCACTGAAGAAAATTCATAAAAATAGGAAAAATTACATATATATGTATGTGTATGTATATATATATATATATATATATATATATACATACACATACATATTTATAATCTGTCACCCTACACCTTAACTTCCCCGCTGCTGGTATTATTGTGTTAATCATTCATCCAAATTTTCAGTTCTGCATTCACAGACTCAGCCGACCCCCTCTTTAGATGCTCAATATGCAGATGATTCTGTATATCCTTCTTGCCGTTATTCCCTAGACAATGCAGTGTGGCTTCTATTTGCATTGCGTTAGGTGTCACACATAATCTGGAGATGATTTGCATTCTTCGGGGGAATATGCACAGCTGTACGCACACACCACGGCAGTTCTCAGCAGGGGCTCGAACAGCTATCCATATGGGTACCTAGAACTAGTCCTCCATGTACACTGAGGGTTGATTTTATTTCTTTTTTTAAAAAAAGTAGGAAATTACAGAGGATCCAAAGACAGCTTAGCAGGTACATGTGCTTGCCAGCAGGGTTAACAACCTGAGTTGTTGTTTTGAGAGAGGTTCTTGCTAATTATTCAAAGTAGCCATGAACTCATTCTGTAACCCAGACAGGCTGCTTCAGACGCACACGCACACGCACACGCACGCACACGCCTGTAGCTGGGATTACAGGTCTGGTTTGCTAGTTTGAAACGAGGCCGTTTGAGAGAGGGTCTTGCTATTGTTATATGTTTGCCTAGTACACTTAAGGCCCAGGATTGAGGCCCAACTGCTATGTACTTGTAACCCCAGCATCTGGGAAGTGAAGTAGAATCAGAAGCTCAGAGCCATCTTGAGGTACCTAAGGTTTTGTCTGAAAGTTTAAGTAAATGACTAAATATCCTAGGCTCACTCAATTCTCTTGCTTCGGCTTTCTAGCAGCTGGGACAACAGTTGTGTTGTACCATGCCTGGCTATCACTGCTTTCAAAATATTCAGTCATACAGAATCATCACTACATTCAATGTTAGATCATTGTTAGAACTTAAAAAAAAAAACCTCACACCCTTTAGAAATCCCTCCTCATCCCTACTCCCTGCACCTCACCCCTAACTGTTACAAATCTATTTGCTATCTTGACAGATTTGCGTATTCTGGACATTTTGTGTAAATGGGCTCTTTTGTGACTCACCGCACAGTGTCAGGATTCACCTGTTTCATACCATGGATCAGTACTTCATTCTCTTTCAAGACAAGCAATGGTCTATTGCCTGCATATGTACATTTTGTTCAGTTGTTCATTAGTGCACAGATATTTGGGTTATGTCCACGTTCTTTTTTTACTATCATGAGTAATGTTATGGGAAACACTGATGTTCTTGGGGCTGGCGAAATAAGCCAGCAGACAAGAGCAAGTAGTGCTCTTGCAAGGTATCTGAGTTCAGTTTCTAGCACCCACATCTTGAATTTCACAACTGCCTGTCATTCCAGTCCCTGGGGATCTAACTCCTTCTGGATTCCATGAACACTTTTGAACTCACATGCATAATTATAAAGAAAATAAATTTGTATAAAAAAGAAAGACTAGCCGGGAAGTGGTGGCGCATGCCTTTAATCCTAGCACACGGGAGGCAGAGGCAGGCGGATTTCTGAGTTAGAGGCCAGCCTGGTCTACAGAGTGAGATCCAGAACAGCCAAAGCTACACAGAGAAACCCTGTCTCGAAAAACAAAACAAAACAAAAGAAAAGAAAGAAAATGAAAGACTGGTGTTTGGTTTTGGGGGAAGAGACATTATCATTTAATTTTTTTTATTTCTAATAATACATATGCGTCCATGCAAGCATATCTGCTGTGTGTGCATGGGTGCCCTTGGAGGCTAGCTGGAGTTACAGGCAGCTGACAACTCAAGCCCTCTTGAAGAGCAACGAGCGTACCTAACTGCTGAACCACCTCTCCCATCTTGGCATCATCTTTTCATCTCTCCTGGGGGTGTGGAATAACCAAGCTGACTTTGACTTGTGACCGTTCTAGGAGGGAAATTCTTCAGGCTTACAGTCATTCTGTGTTAACTGTTGGAGGAACTCCTAGGATTTTCTGCCCTCACAGTATAGTAACCGTGCAGTTTTACACGTCAGCCAGGAATCTATTAGGCTTCTGATCTCCCTGTCTTCCTTCCTAACCTTAGCCGTTGCATGACTGTTTCATTATGGCAATCCTCAGGGGGAACAGGGTGACTTCCATTGTGGTTCTAATTGCATTTCCCAGATGGTTAGTTAGCAAGAATCAAGCATCTTCATGTGTTTGTTGTCCATTTGTCCATGCCATTTGGAAATGTCTCATCAGATGTTTTGCTCATTTAAATACAACTTGCTGTTCGTTATTGAATTCTAATAGTTCCTTACATATTTTAGACACAAATCACTCAGATATATGATTTGCCAGTATTTCCCCATTCTTCAAATTGTCATTTTCCTGATAGCAGACTTCTTGAATTTTGTAAAGGTCTGTTTTGTTACTGGTGGATAGTGCATTTAGTAGGTAGTATTGAAATAGCATATAGGTGACACTATGTCTGAAGCATGGGCAGCTGAATAACCAATTCTACTAGAAGCCGACTCACAAGCAACTGAATAAATGCTTAAAATATAGTTCTAGGAGGCTGGAGATGTAGCTCAGTCAGGACAGTGTTGACCTAGGATGCATGAGGCCCTGAGGTTCAGCCCAGCACTCAGGAGGTAGAGGTAGGAAGAACAGAAATTCACCTTCATCCTTGGCTACAAAATGAATTCAAGTCCATCCTGGGCTACATGAGACCCTTTTTTAAAAAATCAAACAATGGGGCTGGTGACATGGCTCAGCGGTTAAGGTCTTTAAAAAAATTAAAAATCAAATAAAATAAATGCATTTTTTATTTGAATCATCTTTATTTTTAACATTTACTAATTTATGTAGAGAGAGAGAGAAAGAGAGAGAGAGAGAGAGAGACATGGCACGTGTGGAAGTCAGAGGACTACTTCTGAGAGTCACTTCTCTCCATCGTGTGAGTCCTGAGGATGGGACTCAGGTCATTGGGCTTGGAGGCACACACCTTTACCTACTAAGCTACCTTGACATTCTTGGGGGAGGAGCAAGCCAACTGGTCTCTGGGAATATACTAAGAACAATATTTTACTTTCCATTTCCTGCTTCCAATTCCGGAAAAGGCCAGGTTTGTGGTCTCCAGTGTTGTGGCTTTTCTCACCTACCAAAGCAGACAGCATGAATTCTCAGAAGGCCTTAGGGGCAGAACCTAACCCATTCAATTAAATTAGAGATGCTGTCTCTACAGGAGTGGAAGCTTCAGGATCCAGATAACACCTAGTGTTGTTGTATAGTGGGATTGAAGCCCACTGCTCTGTTACTCCCTGTCAGCCTTGACATTGTCGAAGGTCATTTGGTTGCAAGACGACAGCCCTGAAAACCAAAGACAGCTGAACCATGGATCGTTGGTCTACAAATTCAACACCAACATCACAACCAAGGTTTATACCCTCCCTCCTGGAAGTGGGTTATTAAAACACAGTGGTGGGACTGGTAAGATGGCTCAGTGGGTAGCGAGCACTTGCCGCACAAGCTGAACGGCCTGAGTTGACTTCCTGGAACCTTCCCAAGGTTTCGAGAACTGGCTGCACAAAATTGTCCTCTGATCTTCACCTAAACCACAATGTACATGCAACCCCGTGCACATTAATACTGAACACAGGTTTGTTTGTTTTAATGCAATAGTATTTCTTAGCAGTTTGGGACTTAAAAAGACTGGGTGTAGCTCAATTAGTAGACAGCTTACTTAGGATACACAAAGCCCCAGCACTGCATAAATCTAGAGTGGTGGTGCATGTGTGAAACCTCACCACTCCAGAAATAGAGGCAGGGGTTCAAGGTCATTATCAACTGTATAGAAAGTTCAGGACCACCCTGGACTACTTAAGATCATATTTGAAAAACAAAGCAAGGGGGCTAGGTTATGGTTCAGATGTTAAAGTGCTTGCCACCCAAGCATGAGGACCAGAGTTCAGGTCCTCAGAAACCTTTAGAAATGCTTGGTGGCTGTAGTGGGCCACCTATAACTCCAGTTCCAGAAGGCA
>JADRCH010000315.1:3021202-3041494 GCA_019843965.1 Rhynchomys soricoides | reverse complement strand
CTGAGTCATCTCTCCAGTCCCCAACCCCACCCTCAGGTATCCTTTCTTGAGACAGGATTTCACCGTGTGTCACAGTATGGCCTCCAAGTTGTTGTGTAGCATAAGCTGTGGCAATCCTCCTGCCTCAGCCTCCTGACCATGGGGACCACCATACCTGGTTTAAATTGTATACGATAAATGAGCAAATTATATGGCACATAGATACATATCAAAACACGCATATATGAATAAGTAAATGTAATTAAAATACTTTTTAAAAACAATTTTAGTATTAAACCCTCCACTAGCATTTTTAATGTCTCTAAACACTTTCCATTGCACAGCTGTGCATAATTCACTTAGAGTTTATCATTGGACTTTGATGCTTTCTATTCGTTCCTTTGTTTCAAAATATTTCGAACACAAGGGATACAAACTACGAATGGCACAAAGAGCCCCATCTCTCACTTCAAACAATGGCTAGTGCAACTCATGCTTTTAGAAGCATTAATTCAATAAACATTCTTGGGCAGAAATTTTTGCCCACATTGCATGCTGTTTCCTTCCAATTCATACTGAATTCAGTTCAGCTTGAATCATTTCCTCAAACCTTCACAATGCCTTTATAAATGGTGTGATGATTCAGATCTGGCTTTGCCCTTGAGGAGCTCCTAGTCTAGTATGGGAGAAAGACACTGCATTGGAGTAATTAGTGGGGACAGAGGCTGTGTAACTGGAAGGAGCAGGTCCCTATTACCCAGGAGTGTCCTGGTGTGGAGGAATTGCCTCCACCCTGAGAGACTAGTTTCCCCAGCTCTGCGTTTCTTCATTTATGCCACACGGTGGCGCCAAAGTCATCTTTCCACCTTCCACAGCGTCCTGAAGGCTCTCTCAGAAACACAGTAGGAGACTATTCAGTGTCTCTTCTTTGGGTGACCCTGTCTCTTGGTGGTCTTCTTGTAGCCCTAGACTTATCATATGGTAAATGAAGAAGATAAATTCAGTGAATTCTCTGAAATCTAGACTCTCGATGAGAATCGGCTCTCTGCAGGAGGCTAGAGGCTCCGCTGCCTCGCATGTGCTTGGAGAGATCTCAAGGATGCCCAGAGCCTCTCTGTTCTGTCCCAGGAGAAGCTAATGGCCCCTCTGCCCTTTCCACTTTTTACAGAGACCCATAGGAGCGGCTCTTTATTCTAGCAGCACACATCTATGGAAGGCGTGCAGGGTCCACCTTGTGAAGCTTGCCCCTCAAGAGTTACCAAGAGAGGGCAGCTTAAGGGATATGTCCTTGATCCAGGAGCAAAGTTATGGCTGTAGGTGGGGGAAGTGAACATGAGTCACCAGAGACTTCCAGAGGCTAGGCCTGACATCCGGCCCAGCTTAGTGGAGTTTGGGTCCCCAAGGGCAACTATCGGGTACTAGGAGGATGCTTCTCGTACAGCTAAGGGCACTTCGACAAAGAAGAAGGGCAGGGTATGGGAGGTGGGGTGGGGGAGATGGAGGGTGCTTACTTTCCAGAGGGCTTTTGTAGTAAACTAGGCCCACTAGTCTGGTTACCTCTTTATCTTGGGCCAACAGGGAAGGGCCAGGGGTGGGATAAGGAGTGAGGCGGAGCCAGACTCTGAGTATCTGTCAAGGTCTGCTTCCCAGGGACCTTTCTGGGCTGTGACCTAACGCCTCTCCTTGGTCCTCTCTAGACACCTCTACTTAACCCTGTTTGCCGCCAGGGTGCAAGTCACTCCCAAATCACTAGGGGAAGGTGAGGCCAGCTCACACATCCTGAGGGCCTACTGTGTCTGTGTGCCAGGCAGGCGTGGAGTGGAACCCTTCTCGAACTCACATTTCTTCCTTACTTCACAGAGGAGGAAGTAGGAGCTGGCCAGCGGAGGGAGGCCTCAAACCCTCCCTTCCCCACACTCCAAGCTTGTTTTCTGAATCACTGTGCATGAGGGCTTAACCCATCCTCCCAGGCCTCACCTCTGCTTTCCTCCTGCATTCTCCAAGGCCACCTAACTGTGCTCTCAAGGTCATGATCACAAGATGGGTGTGCTGATGGACACTGGCACAAGTGGATATCCCAGCCCTGTCAGCTGCAGATCTGCTGTGTGACCTTGAGCAAGTAGATTAAGCTCTCTGAGCTTCAGTTTTGTCTATTCATTGGAGTTGTTAAGGGAATCAAATAAGATATCAAGTGTAGTCAAACATTGTGGCACAGGTCTATAATCCAGCACTCAGGAGGCTAAGGTGAGGGGATTGTGGGATCTTGCTTAACAAACCCAAAACCCATATCAAAAAGAAAAAAGAAAAGAAAGAAAGAAAGAAAAAAAAAAGAAAGAAAGAAAAATGTGTAACATTCTCAATATCTCATCCAGGCATTGTGTTCAATAAAGATTTTGAACTTTAAAGTTCAAAGATTTAGACTTTGTTTAATTTTTCTCTCCTCTCTCTTCTCCTCCTCCTCCTCTTCCTCCACTTCCTCCTCCCCTTCTTCTTCTTGGTCATTGTTGTTTTGCTTTGCTTTGCTTTTTGTTTTGTTTAGGTTGTTGTTTTTCAAGACATGGTTTCTCTGTGTAGCCCTGGCTGTCCTGGGTGTGTGTGGGAGGGAGTGTAAACATGAGCTTTCATGCCCAGCAGAATCTGCATTCTCACAAACCCCTCAAGCACTTAGGCAGAGAAGGGAGCAGGTGGAGCTGCTACCCTGAGTGGAGGCAAGGCCCTGACTCTGGTCACTGGTGTCTCCGGCCTACTCCCAGGAGAAGCTTATCTACTCTTGGATTCTCCTACTCTCTTTCGAGTTGGTACTAAGGTTTGAGGTTATCTAATTCAGCCTTGAGAGAACAGGCTGTCCCCTTAACCCTGTCCCAGGAAGACATAAATAGTGATGCTCATCCCCGGTACCTCCCAAAGCTCTTAAAAGGCTGGCGGCTGGGACCCAACTCAGAGCCCAAGGAGCTGGCCTGGGTCCTTCTTGTCCTTCAAGCTCCTTTGACCTGTGACTATAGGAATCTGTGACTCTTGGCACCCAGCATGGTGACAAGTCCCTGCTGAAGTTTGGCTGGTCTCTCCACTTGAGCTGGGTGAGGACTCCATTCCTGGCACTGTGGGAGTCTACAGCTGGGGCCAGCCAGCTCCTGCTCCTTTGCCTTGGAGCTAATTTTAGGACTTCCTAGCTCATCGTATCAGCTCAGCCTGGGTCAGTTCCCAGCCTCTCAGTGGTAAGGTCAGTTGGGGTCTTGGAGGAGTGAGAAGGCCAGATCCAGCTTTGGCTCCAGAGGTGAAATTAGAATCCTTGTCCTCTGTCCAGCCTCTCCCACCACTGCTTGGGAAGTCATCCTCAGAGCTAACTGGTAGGATGTGACGAGAGCCAGCTTTCCCCAGCTTGGGACATGCTCAGCCTCTCTGCAAAGAGGCAAATGAAACACTCTTTGAAAGTTACAAGAGATCAGAGAGGTCAGAACAAAGATCCTGGGAGGCCTGATGCTTTGATACTTCATCTACAGAACCCGAGAGCCAATCATGGCAGAGCTAACACTAAACCTCAGGTCGCCCCAGATGGACTCTATGTCCTATGACCCGTGCATGACAGCGTAGAATGACAGAGAGGGGAAGGGCCTTTTCAGGGGTCCCCCAAATGCCAGCTCAGTGAATAGTTTTTTATTTTCTTTCTTAGGATTCTGTTTGTGACAGTGTCGCATGTAGCCCAGACTGATCTTGAAATCACTATGCAGCCAAGAATATCCCTAAACCCCTAATTCTTCTGTTTCTACCTCCTGAATAGGTGTGTCCCATAATGCCTTGCTTTGGAGGGGGTGTAGGTATGGAGATTTGGAGACATAGGGCTCATGTAGCCCATGGGTACCACCAGTCCACTGTGGCAGAGGCCGGTTTTGAACTCCCAATCTTCCTGACTCTGCTCTCAAGTGCTGGCATTATGGAAGTGAACCACCATGCTCAGTTATATGAAGTGCTGGGGTTGAGCCCAGCTAAGCAAGCACTCTACCAAGTGCGATACATCCTCAGCACTCCTGTGTTTTGGGGAAAGTGGTTGTTACTCTGTAGTTGAGACTAGCCTTTGGGCTTGCTACAATTCTCCTGCACCAGCCTCCTGAGTGCTAGGCTTTGTAGGCAACTGCTACATCTCCAGCCCTCTGCTATGAAATAGGTGTCAGGACACATGATCCCAAGATGTATGGGAGGGGCAAAGGCTGTGAGAGGAGTTTAAAGACTGTTGGGGACTCAGCATGTAGTGTGCCTACCCAGGGGATAGGAGACTTATCAGCTGGGGCCCTCCTTGCAGAACCTCAAGCTTGCTCCTCCCTGACCCCCAACCGTCCCCACCCTGCTCCCTCTGGACCATGCTGCCTAGAAAAAGTAACTGGTCTTGAGCCAGACTGAAGCAGAGGGCAAGAGGCTGTAAGCAGGGGTCAGGAGGAAGCTATGGCCACCCCTATCTCCATCACCAGCCTTTGCCTCTTCTGTCTCTGACTGTTACTCCTAGGTCCTTCCCACCTTCCCAGCTCTTCCTATCGATCTCAGTTGGCTCTCTCTTGGAGAGCTGACTGAGCAGGATGCTAATTGCCAGGCAGTCAGCCAATGAGCTGCAGTTTAATACTCTAGAGTCTTCTCTCTCCTAGTAGCCAAGGAAGCCCTGAAATAACAAACTCAAAGCCTTATATCTGAACTCCCAACCTCACATCTGTCTGCACCACTCAAGCTAGATGTCCCAGCTGCCACATCCCTGCTCATTCTGGTTCCCTGAAATCCCCTATGGGCTATGCCTGCCCTCTGAACCTGCTGGTGCCCAGGCTCTGGCTGCAGGTGGGCATATGAGGGAGGGTCTATGTGCATTTGGCTGGCACTCAAGAAACTTAATGATCGACCTTAAATTGTTCTGAAACTAACAATTGTAACCACCCTGACAAGAATGAAGATATTCTAAAGAGACTTTGGGGTTTTTCTCCTTGACTTTTGTGATAATGGTCCCTAAGACCTTAAAATTTTTGAAAGACTCTCATGCTGAGAAAAGGGAAATCATGAGATCTAGTGTCTCCCAGGAAAAGATTTCATAGTTCTGGCAATTTGTTAACCACCATCTAGGAAGGACGGAGTGGATCCCAGACAATGATGGGCAGGACCTCACCTTGACCAGAACTTCTGAGCTCTGAATACCCATATCCCTCTGTGTAAGTCTAAACCTCATGCCAGGACCCTGAGGATCAACTTGGGCTTCATGGGACCTCTTGGCTCATCTTTCGATTGTGGCTGCATTAAATGAACCTCCTTACTCTGCTTTTCACTATTACTTGTCTGTTTAATTGACCTGTTGAAGGTAGAAGGCTGATCTCATTTATGAGGAACCATTGTGAACACACACACACACACACACCCCTTGTTTACCCAGCTCACTCCCAAAGAGGACTCTCCAGATGGTTAGAAATGGAAGAATCTAAAGATAAGCAGAGAGGCATTGTGGAATAGGTACTATCTTGAGCCAAGGCTGACAATGGGAGATTGCTCTGTAGTCATTGGATAGACAGGTGAGGTGAGCCGAGGCCACCAGAGCTCAGGCCAGGCAGGGCCTCTGATGCCAGGCAGACAGATAATGTGCATTCCCAGGGCAATGGTAAGACATGGAAGGGTTTTGAACAAGGACATGATAGGATTGGGATCCACCTCTGGCTGCTGCATGGAATATGGGTTGAAGGTAAACGGAGGAAGCTTGAGGATCTGTCTGCTTTCCAAGTTAAAGTGGAAGAGATGAAGCATGAATTCAGACAAGGGGGAAATGAAAAGTGCACAGTTCCAGGACACCAAGAGCAGTAGACAAAATTCACAGAAGATTGGAGAAGTGAGAAAAGGCTTGGAGGCTTCTGATCCAGGCAGCCATCTGGGTGGGGGTGCCTTTGCTGGAACTGGCAGAGGAGCAGGGTAGAAAAGATGAAGAGTGAGTTTTGACTTTATCATGAGAGAATGTGTCTATTATTTATTTTATTGTGTGTGTGTGTGTGTGTGTGTGAGTGTGTACATGCATGTATGTGTGCCATGCCACTCATATGTAGGTCAAAGGACAACCCATGGGAATTGGTTCTTGTTTCCCACCAAGTTGGTCCAGGGGATTATATTTGGGATATCAGGCTTGCCAACCTTTATCAGTTAAGCCATCTCACTGGTTTGGGAGAAGACATTTAAAGGAGGTACCTGGACTGGTTCTCAAGATAGACAGGAAGTAAACTAAGGCCTTAGGGAGTGATGGAGCATGCTCAACCTTGGTTTAACAAAGACAAAGAGGAGGCTTGAGACCCCTGGAAAATGAAGCCCTAGAGTATGGAATGAGTGCCTAACACCAAGGTCAGGGCATGAAGAAGAGAGGAAGCCATCGGAGAGCTGAGCTGGAGAGCTTAGACTCTAGGTCATCTGGCCCAGAGGCACACTGAGCAAACAGGAAAGAGGCCCAACAAGAAAGCAAGGAGTAAACCTTTAGCTCCTGGCACAGTACTCTGCCCTAAGCCAGCATGGCTGGAACGAGGCAGATCAGTGTTGCTCTGAGGTTGGGTTCCATGCATCTCTCTGGTCCCACAAATTGAAACCCTCTTTGTGTGAACTATGCCAGTGCCTGCTCCTGACTCGGAAAGCTGGGCCCAGCAAATGGAGTCAATCAATATGTGTATCAACACACATGCACTCGGGGTTGTGGCTCAGTTAGTCAAGAGCTCATCAAATGTTCACAAACTGTGAGTTCTATCCCCAGTACTGCACAAACTAAGTACTGTAGTATGCACCATAATTCCAGCATTCAGGAGGTGCAGAAAGAAATATTGCCTTGGAGTTTGAAGTCAGCCTAGGTTACACAATAAAACCCTGTCTCAACAAAACAAAACAAAAACAAAAACAAAATCCAAACGTTATGAATCTAGAAAAGAGATTGGAATAATTACGGTGTTGATAGAAATGTAAGGGAGAGGGAATGGGGGAAGAGAATAATCAGAACACATTGTTTACATAGGTGAAACTGCCAAATATCAAACTAAACAATAACAAGGGTAAGAGGAGGGATGGAGATATGGCTCAGAGGTTAAGAGCACTGGAGGTTCTTTCAGAGGCCCCAAGTTCAATTCCCAGCTCCCACATGGCAGCACTCACACCTGTCTGCAACTCCAGTTCCAGAGGATCTGACACCCTCACATAGACATATGTGCAGGCAAAACACTAATGCACATGAAATAAAAATAAATGAAAATAATTTAAAGTAAGAAAAGAAAGGTGGAATGGGGAAGAAATGTATATGGTTAACCCAATATGTGAGACATTGAGGAGAATCAGAAGTTCAAAGTCTCAGAACTTGAGGCTAACCTGGGCTCCAAGATACTTTATTGGCAGAAAAGAGAAGAGAAGGAAAACACTATGTTTCCATCAAACAAGCATCTGGGGTGGGGTCTTGAAAAGGGGTCTCCCTTCTCAGTAGGAAATTATCTATACCTGTCTTACTCTTGGGCACTTAGTATGGTCCACCGGGGGAGGCAGGTGGGAACTCAGGTCCTCAGGAGCAGCAGCCAATAGGCCTCTGCCTGTAGGTGCCTCATCTATCACTATCTTGTGATGCTAGGTTCCTTAGTCCCAACCCAGACTGGAGTATAAACAGAGGAAGGTTCCTAAACCCAGAGCTGCCAAGTGCACTGCCCCACCTCATGCCCGGTTCTGGTGGATCCTGAACGTGTCTGGGGGAGGGAAAACCAGGTCCTGTGCCCCGTCCTTCAGTGAGACGGCTTCTTTCAGCGAGCGTTTATTAAGTACCTCCTCCAGTGCCAGGGCCTGTTTGATGGCCTAGGGAAGACGATGGGAATGTGCAAGTGATTGGGACTGACAGGACATAAAGTCACACATAGTGTAATGTCAAGTGACGTGAAGAAACACAGAGCAAGACAGAGTGGGCAAGTCCAGCGAGGAGCCTTTTGAAGAGCGAGCCCTGCAGGCCAGGATTGCTTCGTGGATTCTGGTTGATTCCAGGTGTCCTGAGGAGTGGCTCTCTTGAGAAGCTCCACCCACCAAGGCTAGGCTGTCTCCCTGTACCACCCTCTCTTGGTTCCTTCCCACAACTCAATAAAGCCCCAGGCCTTCCTCTTGTGCTTTGCGTGCCACCTCTAGCCTGGTAGTTGAGGGTGACTCACCTAGAGGTATGAGGATATCCAGGAGGCAGCCTGTGGTAGGAGTGAGAACCTTGCTTATATGTGATGGCTGGGCCAGCTACTCCATTCCTAAGCTGGGGGTGCCCCCTTATTTATGGTCTCTGCAAGGCTCAAGTTATGGCTAATTTGTTGAGGAATGTTCAATGCCTTGTCAATGCCTCTTTCCTCTGGGCCTCAACCTCCTCCACACATATGGGATGAAGCAAGGGATCAATCCCCAGTGTTCCTTGAAGCTTTAAAGTCTTGTATGTTTCAGGGACCCCAGGACCTCAGAAGGGCTCCTTGGAGGCTCCAGGCAGGAGCGAGTGACAGATTCTGAAGTGAGGGAGTGTAGGAAGGGTTGCAAGGTTTAGCCAATGAAAATGCAGCAAGATCTGTGACGCTGGAATTTGATAAGTAATGCATCTCTTTTGTTATAAGCATGCTCAAAGCTTACTTACGCTAAAGAATTAGTCCATGTTTATCTGCAGCTCAGGCTTCTGGATGTTTGTATTCTTGTGTCTGACAGCTTTAGTTAGGGAAGAAGCTAGAGCTGGGACTTAAACAGAAAACAGGGATCCTAGACTCTTAGACAAACAGAGCCTATCTATTCGTGTGTGTGTGTGTGTGTGTGTGTGTGTGTGTGTGTGTATGTTAATTTTTAGACAAGAGTCTAGCTATGCATTCCAGGTTGTCCTTCCATTCAAAACACCCTTGTCTCAGCCTCTGTGGAAGAGGCATTACACACCAACGCATCTGCCTCAGCCAGAGTTATTGTCTCCTACCTTGCTGCCTTCTAGCCCCTATCCATAGGCTTCTTTTAATTGTCTTGGAAGGTAGGGCGATAAAGGAGGGAGGGCTTGGGTGAACTACAGCGGTATAGACAGGCAGAGAGGCCCTAAGATTTCACCTGAACTCCTTTGCACACACTCTCCCCAGCCCCCGTCCAGTTCACTGCCACACCCCTCACGTTCACGTCTCCTGCACAGCTTTACTAAGCATACCTTCACATGCACACTTGGCTCTATCCCTGGATTGCACGAACCTTTGTGCAAACCCCTGCAAAGCCTCTACCTTTACCACAGTCCTCAGGGTATTATCAGTCACATTCCTTTCCCAGAGCCTTTCAGTCAACTAAGTACCTTCCCTGTAGCAGGCTCTGTCAGCAGCAGTGGTCAGGACAGACACAGTCCCGGTCACCATGAAGTACGGATGGTAGAAAGATCCTTCATTGTCCTTTCACAGGGACTGGCTAGTCAATGTGACTAAGGTTTCGTGCCTTGGATCCCTCCACAGAGCACACTTCATTGGCCATGGGTGGAATAAATGAGAGTGCTTAGAGAGACCAGAGCAGGGAGGGCCTGCAGGCAGTCTTCCCAGAGAGGGCTTGGCACTGGGTGGAAGAAGAACCTTTCAGATGGAAATGTCAGAGCAAGAGAAGGCCGTGAAAGATGGGACAGTGGCTGGCATGGAGGAGCAAGGGGTGAGAACTGAGAGGTCACCATGCAAATCTGAGTTAGGCAGTATTGGCATATCCTGTGGCCCTGTGACCTGGAAGGCTTGGCATGATAGCAAGCCTTTGCTTCTGAGACTGGCATTAGAGATCTCTATTTCCTGAGGGCATGGGCTGGGTCTCCCTCTTTCATTGTTCACTTTAGCCCTGAGCTGAGAACCTGCCACTGGAGATGAATTGATAGAGAAGACTTGGATGGGAAACCACAATTCAGCCAGGCTCCAGAGGCACAGGGAGGACCAGTCAGCCTACATTATTCTCTTTTCTGACAGCCTGGTAAGCAGGGCAACTTCAGTATTAATCGCACTCACCAGACACTATGAGAAAAAGAGAGTTACTTCCTATCTTATATTGGGGTTCTGCTGGCTAGAATTTTTGTTTACCCAGGCCCCTTCACTGCCATAGGCTGGGATGATACAGCAACAGTAAAGACCATGTCTACTTCCAGTTCACAGAGTCCAAACAGAGTGAGCCAGGTCCCCAGCAGATACCATCTCTAGGCTAAAGAAGAAGCTGAGGGCTGGGGTATGAGGAAATCCCTTTTTCTTTAAGTAATTGCTGGGGTGTTACTCATTCAAGGCAGTTAGAAATTCACTTCAGATTTAACTCCTTGTGTTTATGTTGCAGATGTAAACAAAACTGTCATATGCCTGGGAGCTTCTGTTCTGGCCTTTGCCCAGAAGCTGTAAACCATGGAAGGCAGGAAAAAGCAGGAAGGTGGGGATGTGGCCAGCCCCTCCTGGGGTTCACTGGCAGTGTCCCTTGTCTCCCCACCCTTCCTGAAGTCCAGTGCCCTACCCTGAATCATGCAGCTCCCAGCACTCAAGGAGCAGCTGTCTTCTGCATGCACACAGCATCCCTCTGCAGCCAAGGCTCACGCCAGCCCCCATACATCACCTCTACCTGGCCCTGAAAAGCTCTGCTACCGCTTTGTGTAGCTACCACAGGGCAGGATGCTTCCTACAAGAAAGCCTCAAGGCAGCATCTTTCCTCCATCCTATCATCTGTGGGCTCTGTAAGCACTGTGTGTTAGGCCCTACTGTGTGCCAAGTGCAGTACTGGAGGCTAGTGTACTGCTGGTATACACAGTCACAACAGAATGCCTGTCCATAGCCTCCATGAGGCCACCCAGGCTCCAGCTCGACTCTCTGGGTGAGCCCCTTGTGCTTCTCTGTAGCTCTTCAACTAAAGGGCCAAATGTCTAGCATACCAGACTGACTCCAGGAACCCAGGCCATACCATCTCCAACTTGGGCCTATTGTCTCTCGAGGTATGTGCCTGGTGAAGAGCATGTTCTCACTAGAACGAATGCAAAGCACTTGTGTAATGATTCACCCCACATGATCCTGCCAAATATAATGCATGGTTGGATATAGATATGTGTGAGACCTTGACAGTCTCCTAACAACTTTTGCTTGTTCCTTTTTTCCTCTTGTCCCCAGGATCTAGTCAGTTCTCTCTCTCTCATTTCTGTCTGCTACATCTCTGATGGACTGTGGCTCTCTGGTGACAGGAGCCTGGAGCCTATTTAAAGTCTTCATAGAACCTGACTGTGGTCCTGGTCATGGCCCAATGTTAGTGTCAGCCCTTAGGTCATGGGCAAAGCTGAGACCTTTGGCTTATCTGATGGCTATCTCAGGTTACCAGGTTTGTTCTCTTACTTATCCCAGGATAGCCCTTTGGAACTCATCCTTGCAAAGTTCACAGCAGCAAAAAAAATCACAGCAACAAAAGCAGATGTAAACCTCAGCAGAAGGCATGAGGCACATTTGCATGGCTGGACCAGGGTTGGGTAGAACTTTGTATGAAGACCACGAATGTGAGATGATTCAATTAAGCTTACGTGTAGAAATCCCTTATTTCAACATCAAACTATATTCCAAAAATCACATTTGCTTCATAAACTACAAATTAGAGGCACTGCGAAGTAAGCATGATTTGGATGGTGGTGTGATAAGACCTATGTATTTTTTAAACATTCATTTGTTGTGTGTGGCCACACATGTCACAGCACATGTGGAGGTCAGAGAACAACTTGGTCTACCCTGTGGATTCCCAGATTAATCCCAGGTTGTCAGGTTTGCCAGCATGTGTCCTTATCCACTAGGCCATCTTACCTGCCCAGGACAGTGGGTCTTCATGATGACTATGGAGTACTGGAGTGTTGCTGATATTTCCTTAGTCAGGAAGTGGTATTTCCCCATGAGGGTATTTGCAGCAGATGTATGAGGTAGAATTTGACAGATTCCTGGTCTTTGTCACACTTAGGAGGTTTAGGGTGGATTGGCTAGGATGAGTGGGATTCAGATCGTCCAACACCCCTCCCCCAACTGCCCATAGACCATCTAGGACTGAACTGTATCCCTGAGAACAATTGCATTGCTGCTTTGTCCACACTGCTACAGTTAGAGACATTACAGAAAATTCACACATGGAAAGCCGGCCTGCAGCATGATAAGCTACAAGGTCCACCGAGCAGGGTGTAGACCATGGAGGATCCATGGAATTTGTCTGTAAGTTGGACACAGTGAGAAAGATGCCAGCCTACGCTTTCAGGGTCAGTTTCCTCAGTCTAACTGAGCCCAAAGCTGAGAGATGAAGGGACCTGGCCATGTGAGTCAGACACCATGTTTGGATGATTTCTTTGCATTAGGTATGTTACATAAGTCATCTCACCTAATCCTCCAATGTTCATCTAAGATAAACATTATCACTCTTATTTTGCAGTGGTGGAAATCAAGGGCTATTGGGACTGAGGAAAAATTAATCAATGCTAGAATTGGAATGAAATTTGAGTTGTGTTTTACAAACCTTCTTCCTTCATTGCCATTCATACTTGGCCTCCATGTGTGTCTGAGGAAAGTACTGCCCAGAGCATCATGTGGTCCCTACTTATGATGACAGAATGCTTGCATAACAGAGAAGGAAATGACCCCGGGGTTAGTGGGTGGGAAGGTACATAGGTATCATGCCAGATTAAGATACATCATTCTGCTGTTGACTAAGAGTCTAACTATCTGTGCTGAGGTCACACCCTTTTGAGCAAGGACTGAGGTGGCTCATCTGAGCTTCCTTTTAGACATGCCCTGGGCAAGATTTGGGGCCAGGAAAACTGAGTCTCTGCAGAGTAATATAGATACAGTATCCTTACACAGACTCTCCTGCACCGAACTATAAAGCATCCACAAGGATACCCCCCAGTCATGGGTCTATTAAAGAAGCAATCTGGAGACTTGAAAGGAAGATGGCCTTCCGGGAGACTGTCAGCACCAGGAGAATGGTATCTGATGTTCCCACCTATTCAGGAGGTCTCACTCTGTTTCCTTGCTCTCTTCTTTGTTGGAAGGGTTGTCTGTCTGTCTGTCTGTCTGTGAGACATGGTCTCACTGTATATCCCCGGCTATCCTGGAACTCACTGTGCAGACCAGGCTGGCCTTTAACTCATAGAAATCTACCTGCCTCTGCTTCTTGAGTACTTGGATTAAAGGTATACACCACCATGCTCAGTTGTTGAATTTTTAATTTGTTATTTTTTAAGTGTCTGGGAGTTGCCTGCACAGAGAAGGTCTCTGATCTCCTTGACTGGAGGTACATGTGAGCTACCAAGTGGATGCTAGAAATTGGACCCAGGTCCTCAGAAAGAGCAGCCAGTGTCACTGAACCATTTCTCTAGCCCCTATTTAAGAATTTTTGAGAAGAATTTTGAGAAGATGGTTTGTTTTGCTTTTGCTTCTGGTGGTGCCAGGGATCAAGAATAGGGAAGCATGCATTCTAAAATGTTAGCATAATGTAGCCAGGCATGGTGGCACTTGTCTTTGATCCCAACACTTGGGGACAGAGGCGGTGCATTTCTGTGAATTTGAGGTCAGCTGACCTACTAGACAGCTATTCAGTGAGACCCTACCTCAAACAACAAAGTTTAATGCAACATTATAATTAACTTTTTGAAAATTTCAAGGATGCATTTTAAAAGACAATTTTCATTCTGATTCTAGGAATTCAAACAAGTACCTTGTAAGAGTAAGCAAGAACTTCAACCAGCTAATCGCCAGCTAGGACAATACTTTTTCCTCTTCTAATTTTTTATTGATTCTTTGTGAATTTCACATCATGCACCCTGGTCTCATTCATCTCGAAGCCTCTCCATATCCATTCTGCCCTTGCACCCTCCCCTCAAAAAAGAAAAAAAAAATCTTTACATGGAAGCTGTGGTGTGTCACACAGTACACCCTTGAGCCCAAACAGCTTACTTGCAAATGTTCATTGCAGTGAGTCATTGGTCTGGTTCGAGACCTCTGGCTTCTGCTACACCATCAATACTGGATCCTCAATGGGACTCCTCTCGGGTATCCTGTGGCTTCCCTGTGTCATGGAGATCCTATAGCTTTGGTTCTGCAGGACCGGCCCCTTTATACTTTCCTAGCAGTTCATAGTCGGGGTAGATGTTGGGGTGGGCCAACTCAATGTCCAGGATCTGGGCTTGGGTGGTAGCTGAGTTTGTCAGCCAGGAAATTCTCCCATGCCACTCTGGCAAGGGGTAGGGCCAGCTGTCTCCTGTGCCCACACCACCAGGGCCAACTGGCCCTCCTGCGGCAGGTGACTAAGGACAGAACAGCTAAGACAATTTTTAAGGCAAATTTTTGAAATAAATTTTGAAATAAATAAGTCTTGTTCTGTTTTAAATTACATTTGTGTGTGTGCGCATGTGCACATGCACGTGATGAACAATTTGCACAAGTTGGTTCTCTCCTTCCCCCGTGTGGGATTTGGTCATCAGACTCAGGTTATCAGGCTTGACCTGATAGCACCTTTATTGGCTGAACCATCCTGGCAGTCCAAAGGCTTTTAAAATAATAGTTTTAACAGTTACAGAAAATTTGCAAAGTTGGTATGGAGACTTCTCATCTTTCCACCCAGTGTCTCCTGATGTTGCCATCTTACAGTCCCTGTAACTAATGAGCCAATATTGTTACATTGTTATAACTCACTCTCTATTTCCTTTGTTTGGTTTTAGCTTTTCATTTTTATTGTTGTTGTTATTTGAGCTACGGTATTACTAAGTAGCCTACACTGGCTTCTAACTTGGTGATTCTCCTGCCTCAGTCTCTTAAGTGCTACCACGCCTAGCCAGGAGTGGCTAATATTTTTAGCTAATGCCTTTTTTGGGTCCCAGAGTCTATCCAGTGAACCACATTACATTTGTCTTAACCTCTGCTTTTTGTTTTGTTTTGTTTTGTTTGTTTTTGTTTTTTCAAGACAGGTTTCTCCGTGCAGCCCTGGCTGTCCTGGAACTCATGCTGTAGACCAGTAGACCAGGCTGGCCTCAAACTTAGAAATCCACCTGCCTCTGCCTCCCATGTGCTGGGATTAAAGGCGTGTGCCACCACTTTCCGGCTCCTCTGCTTAATTTTTAATAGTCTGGATAAGTTTAATGGTTGGACTTTCCTTGTTTTCTGTGACATTAAGTTTAATTTTGTGTTTTGAAAACAAGGTGTAGCTATTTTGATACAAAGAAAAATTTTGCACTAGCCTGTTCTGATTTGCTTGTAATCTAACAGAATCACCTGGATCAGTAATAACCAGAGTGAAAGCTCTAGTGTTTTCCACATCTTTTACCCAACTCAGTTTTCCTACCACTGGAAAGATGAGCACCAGGACTGGCCAATAGAACGTAACACTCTGTTGTGCTTTGCTCAGAGCCAGCTTGTAGCCCGGCAGGTACTTTCCACCTTGCACAGCAAACGGGCACCTCAACTTGACCAACATTTTCTTTGAAGCCACTAAACTCCTACTGTAGGTACAGGATGACAACCCTCCCCCCCCAAATCAAGAGCAGCCACCAAGATGGACAAGAAGAGAGCAGGGGAGGTGGCTTAGTCACTGAAGTGCTTGCCTTGCGAGCTCAATTCAAGCCTCAGAACCCACATTAAAAATCCAGGGGTAGTGGCATGTACTTGTAATCCCAGCACGGGGCATCTGAACACTAGTAAAAAACACCTGGGATTTCCTGGCCAGCTAGCCTAGGTAAACTGAATTGGCAAGCCCCAGTGAAACTCTGTCTCAAAAAAAAAAAAAAAAAAGTAGATTTGGTAAAATGGCTCAGTGAGGGATGGTGTTTGATCCATGAATCCCACTTTATAGAGAGATATAGCCAACTCCCAAAGGTTGTCCTTTGATTGTCACACTAACACTGTGTCAGAAGCATATATACAATAAACAAATGTAAAAAAATAAATACATAAATAAAGAGCCAGGCCATGGTAGCCCTGCCTTTAATCCTAGCACTTGGAAGGCAGAGGCAGGTGGATCTCTGAGTTTAAGGTCAGCCTGGCCTACAAATGATTTCCAGGACAGCCAGGGTTACACAGAGAAAACTGGTTTTTTAAAATAATATGCGTAATATATAATATATGATATATGATGTGTGATGTATGATATGTAATATATAATGTATAATATATATGGTATATTGCATATCACATATAAGATATATCATTATGTATAATATATGAAATGAACATTATATACTATATATGACATACCATATGTGATATGTTTCTATATATTGAAAACTAGAGAGGTGGCTCAGCAGTTAAGAGCACTTGCTACTCTTGTGAAGGACCCAAGATGGGCTCCTAGCATCTATGTCAGGTAGCTCAGAGCTGCATGCAGCTCCAGTTCCAGGGGATCTGACACTGTCTTCTGGACACACACACACACACACACACACATAAAGGGATGGGTGAAAAGCAAGAAAAACCACAGTATTTCTGTGCACCCCATACTGGCCTCGGATTCGTGGGCCATCCTCCTGCCTCATCCTTTCCAGTAATGGGATCATGGTTGTGCACCACCATGCCCAGCTCAACTCTAACATGTGAGTACTGGTTTTGTAAATGGTTACTCAATTCGGGTATTTCTCGTGAGGAGACTGAGGTTCTGAGTTCTCAGGGGGGAAGATTACAGAGATAAAGTGTTAGTCTTATTACATCAGAACTAAGTAATGTGTTATCAATATGGCTGAAGTAGACTGTCAGGTTCCTCTGGGGGTAGGGATGCGAGTGGGGAAGGAACCAAAGGAGGTTTGGGAGGGGGATTGGAGATACAGTTCATCATTCAAGTCTTTCCCAGCACCCAAGAAGTTCTGGGTTTGATCTCCAGCTCTGTATTAAAACAGGTGTGACAGTGCACTTACAGCAGCACCTGAGAGGTGGAGGCCAGAGGAGCAGAAGTTCAAGGTCATCCTTGGTTACACAGTATGTTCAAAACTTGCCTTGGCTGCAGAAAGCCATCTCAGAGAGGGGGGAGGGTTACTAAAGGAATGTCGTCTCCAAATGGTAAGACAGGAGTAGGACTGGTCCACAGGGTGTTAACAACTAGTGGGAGAACCCACCAGAACAGTGAATCTCAAAGAGCAGTATTTAAGTTCCAGGTTAACTGCTTCAACTCAGGTTTGAACTGCCAGTTTGGTGGCAGCCCATGGCTTTAATCCCAGCACTTGAGAGGCAGAGGCAGATGGATCTCTGAGCTTGAGACTAGCCTGGTCTACAGGGCTACACAGAGAAAGCTTGTCTTGAAAAAAACAAAATAAAACAAATCTTTGGACTAATCTTGGCAGAGACATCCCCAGAACAAAGCACAGGGTTGTCTGCTGTATGACTTGGTTTTTCTTTCTTTTATTTTTTATTTTTTGGCGGGGGGGGGGGGATGTTGAGGGAGGCTAGGGGGATTGCAGAATTCACCCTGTAGCTCTAGCTGGCTTACAACTCTCATTATGTATATCAGGCTATCCTTGAACTCACAAAGATCCCCCTGACTCTGTTTCCCAAGTGCTGAGAGTAAAAGCAAGCACCACCATATCCAGCTGCACGCATGTTATTTATAGAAGTGGTGGCCATATACATGAAATCAATCAATCTGTCTATCTATCAATCTATCTTGGTTTTTAGGACATGCTTTTTTTTTTTTTTTTTTTCCAGCTATAGCCCTGGCTGTCCTGGAACTTACTCTGTGACCAGGTTGGCCTCAAACTCAGAGATGCCTTTGCTTCCCCAGTGCTGGGATTGAAGGTGCGTGCCACCCCCGCAGTATATGAAATCTTAAGTATACAGTTCAGAGGCATTTTCTATATACACAGACACAGCATTGTACAACTACCATCTCTGTTTAGTTACAAGACATTTTCTTTTCTTTTTAAGACTTATTTATTTCGGTTTTCTGTACATGGGTGTTTTGCCTGCATGGTGCCTGTGAAGGTCTGAAGAGGGTGTTGAATCCCATATGGCTGTGTGAATCTCCATGTGGGTGCTGGGAACCTGGATCCTCTGCAATTGCAGCCAGCGTTCTTAACTTCTGAGCCACCACTCTGCCCTCAATTTCATCATCACAAAGAATACTCCAGGGACTGGAGAGATGGCTCAGCGGTTAAGAGCACTGACTGCTCTTCCAGAGGTCCTGAGTTCAATTCCCAGCAACCACATGGTGGCTCACAACCATCTGTAATGGGATCTGATGCCCTTTTCTGATGTGTCTGAAGACAGATACAGTGTACTCAAATAATAAGTAAATCTTTAAAAAACAAAAATAGAACACTCTGCACCCATCTTGTGTCTTTCTCCCCTCAGCCTCTGGCAACTACCAATTTGCTCTTTTCCTCTACAGATGTATTTACTCTAGATGTTTCATATAAATAAAGTTTTTGTAATATGAGACCTCTTTTTGTCTGGCTTCTTTAAGTCATATAATGCATTTGAGGGTCATCTGTGCTGTGGCATGTACCAATTCATCCCTGCTGATGGCTCATATGCTATAGTATATGCACCACGCTTTGTTTATGCACTCATTCATTAAAGAACATTTGGGTTCTCTCCACCTTAGGGCTATGTCAATAGTGCTGTGACAAACATTACTGTAAGAGTATTTGCTTGGGGATCTGATTTCAGCTTTTTAGATGGCTAGTGATGCATGGTCGAATTTTTAAAAATGGAGCTATTGCTTCAAGAATCCTGTTACATCTGAGTATGAACCTAGTCCTGCCAGAAGGAAGTTCTGTCTGGGACCAAGCTCATGTGAACATCTGTAAATAGGCCTGATAAAGATATGACACACAAATATCAAGATCACACATGACAAGAAACCAGGAAAGAAAGTTAAGACTAAATGCAAATATATAAAGAAGGTCAGATGCAAATATCTATAAAGCGTCAAACCGAGTCTTGCTCTAGGTTCTTCAGAAGGTTCTTCAAGCACGTGAGAGGGGAGAACTAGTGTATCTGTTACCTCCTCATTGCTGTGACAAAATACCAGATAGAAGCAACTTGAGGAAGGAAAGGCTTGTTTTGATCACAGCCCATGCTAGGGGGATAGCCATGGGGCAGAAGTACAAGAAAGCTGGTTACATTATGTGCAGTGTCTTAATCAGGGTTGCTATTCCTGCACAAACATCATGACGAAGATGCAAGTTGGGGAGGAAAGGGTTTATTGAGCTTACACTTCCATGCTGCTGTTCATCATCAAAGGAAGTCAGGACTGGAACTCAAGCAGGTCGGGAAGCAGGAGCTGATGCAGAGGTAATGGAGGGATGTAACTGGTTTGCTTGCTTCTCCTGGCTTGTTCAGCTGGCTTTCTTATAGAGTCCAAGACTATCAGCCCACAGATAGTACCACCCACAAGGGACCCTCCCCCCTTGATCACTAATTGAGAAAATGCCTTACAGCTGGATCTCATGGAGGCATTTTCTCAACTGAAGCTCCTTTCTCTGTGATAACTCCAGCTTGTGTCAAGTTGACACAAAACCAGCCAATACAATTGACCCCTTGTCAACTTGACACACAAATACATCACTATTAAGCCTCAACCCTTACTTTCTTATTCATCCTCAAGATCTAAATAACTTTAAAAGTCCCACAGTCTTTGCAAATTCTTACATATCAAAATTTCAATCCTTTTAAAAATATCCAATCTCTTAGAATTCAAAGGTTTTTTTACCATTAGAAGTCTCTTAACTGTGGGCTCCACTAAAATACCTTCTTTCTTCAGGTGGGAAAATATGTCAGGGCACAGGCATAATCAAAAGCAAAATCAAACTCCAAATGTCCAATGTCTGGGATCCACTCACAATCTTCTGGCTTCCTCCAAGGGCTTAAGTCACTTCTCCGGCTCTGCCCTTTGTAGCACACACCTTGTCTTCTAGGCTCCAGATGCCTGTACTCCAGTTGCTGCTGTTCTTGGTGGTCATCTCATGGTACTGGCATCTCCAAAACACTGCTGTCTTCTGCTGCAATTAGGCTTTACCAACTGCCTCTCATAGGCTCTCTTCAGGGTGCCAAGCCTCACCTCCTCTGCATGACTCCTTCAGTCCTGGGTCATCAACTGCAACTGAGGCTGCACCTTCACCAATGGCCTTCCTTGGCCTCTCACAGTGCCCAGGCCTCAGCTGCTCCTCATGACTCCTTCATGCCTTCAAAACCAGTACCACCTGGGTGACTCTTACACATTACTAAGTCCAGCCACAGCACAAGGTACAACCCTGGCTATCTCTGGAACGCAGCCTCTGTTCTCTCAGAAAACACTTCTCAGAAGATTTCACCTCATTGATGCTGGTCTCTTCCCAATCACCGCCAATTTCCTAACTCCAGC